>LUCM01010201.1:0-57562 GCA_008360955.1 Fasciolopsis buskii | reverse complement strand
ATCGGTCGCCCCACATTCACATTGGTGTTAATGTGATGGAGCCGGACTGTCCGTCGCATACGTGTAAGGCCCGACGGGCTGATGTGACGCAAACCGCGGGGCTCACTACGGGGTTAATCACGGGATTGCAGTTAGCCTGCTCAACTGAACACGATCAGTGCAACAAACAGCCTCATTCACGCCAGTCCTTAAAAATCTCTTCTATTTCGCAGCTGTTAGGTTCAATGTTGCACATCGTCCATTATTGATTGTCGAAACCCAATTATCGGTACAAATTTTCGAACTTGTCAAACTTTGTAGGTCATTTCCAAAGTCTTCTTCGTACTTAGACTACTTGCACAGAAGTCATCTATGAGTAGGAATCGATAGTCGTGCCCTAGCGACCCTTGGCTCCGCAAAGCAGCGACAGGTATTTGCTAGTTATCATATGTTGAAGTTTCACAAACCGTTGAGTGTGCCTAGTAGTCTAACGGCTAAGAAGTTCGACTTAAAATCGTTCGTCCCGGGTTCTTGTTCCAGTTTGGGCGCGGTCGATGTGGACAAAAATGAACCAGCTGTACAATGTTTTCACGGTTTCTTAATGGCGATTTGAGCGTCGATATCACATGGTGCATTCTTTCATGAGAACATAATCTCCTACTTCTTATACCTACAAAGACGAGTGCCTGGTTAATTTTCAGATTCCGCGCATTCCTGAGGAACAGCTGAAAAACTGCCTAATAAGGGAGAGCTAGTGATCCTAAGCTGTTCCGCTTGAAGCTTATAGGAATATTGTTCCAATTCGTATTGAGCCACGTTTGAAACAACAGAGAACTACCTGTGCTCGCGAAGACAGCTTTCGTAAAGCATGAATCTACCTATCTAAATTTTTTGCTGCATCCATGATATAAACCAGGAATCATTGGAGACTGGGTTCGGCTAAACATTTATTGAGTTCTGTAGAAGATAGTAACATACATGGCATTTATCGACGCTACCTATGAGTACAGACATTTACTGAAGCCCCCTACTTTTCAACCCACACTTTCGACTTTCACCGATACCGACAGGCAAATACAACACTTAATTGTATGAGTTACAGGGATATTCATCGAGCGAACCGTAACGATCAAGTGAAATCGCACCTAGGTCAAAGCATCACTATCAATTGAGGAGAACCTGGAAGAGTGAACCAGAAAACCATATGGGAAGAATTTGCCTCCGGATATTTCGCGATCAGATTGTGTTGGTTGATGGTCGGGATCTACAGATAACCAATGTTTCCACAACTACGAGAATTACTCCGTGGTTTACTGTATAGTGCGACGGCCGACTGGTTGTCAAGGTGGGACAAAGGATCTGGAGTGATAAACTAAGATAACCCAACTGACCAGGCGCGGTCGTGCACCGAGCGGAACAACGAACTGCAGCTCATTAGCTGGAGCCACGCAGAAATTTCGATCGTGAATTACAGACTGACTGCTACTGAAACTGACATGCTGTGTAGCCTGACCACTAGAGTAGTCTATTTACTAAATTCTAATGACGCATCAACCTATGGCAACAAGCACCTAAATAATTCTGTAAAACATTACAATGGTCAAAAAATTTGACCAACAATTACTGGCGCGTGACAAGATGTCTTTATCTGATTGATTTACTCCATGCAAGCAGAAAATATGAGAAAAATTTATCTCTAACACGACAACGAAAACTGCCAAAAGCCGTCTGATTTGTCAGCTGATGTAGCTGTTTTTGTGCAAAAGCACGCCCGGAGGAAAATTCGATTGGGTTCCGCAAAATATGATCAATCGATGGAACCAGCTAGGAAGAGTGCACTTAAGTTAGTCAGTAGCTGAGATACACGTCAATCTGATAACAGAACAGAAGTAGAAGACCCATAGAAATTGGGAGTTTATATCGCGGTATTTTATTTTAACTTTATATTTCTAATATTCCAGGGATTGCCATGATTGGTCAGAAATTGTATTTGGTTAGACTCGAAAATGCGACAATATGTTCAGCCCCAAACAATGCAAACTTTGTTTGTTGACATGCTTGAGTATTTGTACACGTATACTTCTAAGCACGACAGGTTACTTTATCCCTTCACCTTTTGTACCCAAACGTCCTTCATGGCACATGTAGTGCAAGTACTTTCCTAACAACCTAACGGCTAACCAACTAAACAACCTGCACTGTTGGCCTTGACCCTGTAAATCGCGCTTGCAAGCGTTTTTAAAGCGCATGTGGACTACAACATGTTAAACATATCCTCTGGCTGTGAATCTAGTGTGGTGACGGTAACTAAAAGTGTTCATAGACTGAGACACCGAAAACAGGCAGTCAAGACAAAAAGACTAATGACAAAACTGGGACAAGTACCATCATGTTTCCATTCCGATTTCCGCTAACATTCGAAGCTGGACCTCAAACAAACTTGAAAACAGCTGGATAGCATTGCCAGCTCAATGTGAAATTATAAGGGAGTGATGGCTGCCGAGTTCCCAAAGGTTTGGTCACGCCATTTTAGGAATGGCCATAAAAACTAATAGCGAATAAGGAAAATATCAGGGAAATTTGGAAATCTTCAGCCTTAACTTTAGTATAGGACGCAAAAGTTCGTTCAATTACATTTGGCGCAGCTCAGCTCAGCCAGACGATAAATGGCCAACGTCACCACGGGAATGAGTGCGTCACGATGCATTAATAAGGTCAAAACATAGAACTAAAGTTTGGACGAGAATAGATTACTGTCACTTTCTATGCCCGTACTGCACAAAAATTGCTCGCATTTACCGATCTGAACAACATATCCAACTCTTATGAAATCACTGTCGGCGATCGGTAAACAGCTGAAAGTGAACCAAACCAGCTTAATAATCATCACCATCAACATCATCGTTCAGCGTTAAACAGCAAGATAAGCCCTACTGACCGCTGCCTTTTCCCCACAGTTGCAAGTTTCTACAGAAAGGGTGAATATCTAAGGGGAACAGGGAGTGGACTTACGAAGGGCGGGGAAAGATAAGAAACTGCTGCAACCAAAAGATAGAACACAATCTTACTTTACAAACGCCCTCTTTCAATCATTCCGATTCGAGAGAAAATGACAACACGATCGTCAATGTTCACGGTACACTGCCATAACCAGCCAGCTAGCTGACGGGCTTCTGGACCCGAAACAAGACGTGAGAAATCTATTTTACCTACATTCACTGTAAATCTCATTCCGCATTGCCACGTCAACGGCTGACCTCCAAATGGCTTCTTTCAATCCTTGGAAGGAACACAAAATAAGGCATGGTATGGAAGACGAGTGTTCGCCATAGGCAACCAGCGTAGTCTACTAAGTTTCACACAATGAAACAAGCTATTTTCAGAAGTTGCACCCAAGACCAGATTCCTAACCTCAATATTACTCACCAAGTCACTCCATCCAATTCTAGCCATACTACGTAAACATCGATGGTCGAAAACCTCCAACCGACGAACATCGCCAACACGCATACTCCACGTCTCGCAACCGTACAACAGAACTGTACGCACTGCGGCACAGTACACATGACCTTTCAACTTCAGTGAAATATCAGGCCGACGCCACAAGTGATTCAGTCCAGCGTAAGCTGTCCGAGTCTTGGATATACGCGTGTTTACCTCCACTCCCGAGCACCATCGATGGACACGCAGCTACCAAGGTAGGTGGAACGGTCCACAGTCGTTATTTAATCTCCATCCAGTATCACGTTCGGTGCTGCTGTCGTCCAGTCCTGCAACAGTACTTTGCACTTTGAAGGTAAAAAGCACATGCCGAACCGAGCAACCGATCTCGAGAGTCTATCTAGTGCGTATTGTGCATGGTCTGCAGACTCGAACAGGCACATGACGTCGTCCGTCTAATCTGGGTCGCATAGCTTCCCTCCACTTCCCAGTTCGACTCTTACATCCCGAATATTTGGTCGATGCAACCTCCACCTGGCCGAAATCCGGTCTGCCGTTCGTGGATATTGCTCTCGCGAATCGGTGTCAATACTGCCTTCAGACCTTATCGAAAGCTAACAACATTAATAACTATCGAATTAACTAATCCCACGAATGATTGCTGCGGTCACCTCCCAGTGCCCTGTCTTGAAGCATTGGGTATTAATTCAGATGAACTCATACCCACGATAGCGGGATATGCTCCTCGTTCCAAAATGTCACGGAAGCAAGGAGTAAGTGATTTCACCAGAAGCTTCATCCACCCAGTGTGAAAAGAATTTCACATCTTCGGGGGAAGTTCATCGAGACCGGTTTTCTTCTCCTCTTTAGAGTCGAATATTCGACTCTACTGCCAAATCCATTGGGAGTCGAGACATCTCCCAGGACCTCGCAGCTACACAGACTTCGGCCTACAAATACCGTTAGCGGTGTGGCAGCTAATCTGATCCTTGAAGTGTTTCTCCCAACGGTCCAGCGTTTGTCGTCTAACTCCATGGATGAGCTCACTGATTTCATGCACACGAACTTCAAACTAAAACTGAAGGTTCTCCGCTCCACCGTTTCAACGTATAAACTTAAACAGCGTGGACTGTTACCTGGAAGCGGCCGTTTCCTCCTCCTCCCGCTACCTTAACCCACTAGTTTTCGCGGTCAATTCCTAAAGCTATGTCAACTGACACTGCAAACTGCCGGCGCATTTGTTTACTCCTTGCAGTTAGGCAAGCTGTGTTTTGCTCCATAGACCCAGCGACCCTTGCGAGACTCCAATGTTTTTTTTTTTTGATGAACCGCTAGATCTAGGACCAACAGGCGAGAATTTGCTGCCAAAGTGCATAGCCTGCTTAATTTTGAATCCCACTGATCGTCACATTGCTATTCGTCGCAGTTCTTAACGTCCCTCGGGTACAGTTCTGTTCATAGCTGTTACGAACAGCCGAATCAGACAAACGTTCGACAGCCAATCGGGTTTGTGGCCTGCGTCGATGGCCGTTGAGCTGCAGAAAAAATCTCATTAAAGCTAACGCATGGTCCAGATCGACCTACGTGGTCAGTACGATCTACAGTTCTGGACAGAACGCGCGCCCAAGGCGGTAGCTAACTACGATATGGTCAATCTGACTCAGAAGTACCCTGTCGAGTTAAGAAAAAACGGCCATATCGGCAGTGCGACGCGGGCTGTGTCCGAAATTCGTACTAGATAGGAAAAGGTTATTGTCCACACAAAACTGCAGAAGTGTTTTCCCGTCATCTGTTCGCTGATCAGGTAATGCGCATCGCCCACCTAAACAGGACTCCGATGCACTAACTTTTCCAACCTGTGCATTAAAGTCACCTGCTACCAGAGCGTTTGCTCTTCCGAACAAGAGTGACGAGGTTATCGTAAAACTCGTCTTCTTCCATGTCGGTGCTGCAGTCTGTTGGAGCGTATGCCGAGATAACAAACAAACTGTGCTTAGTACTTCTATCCTTCCGAATAGCCACGGATCCTTGCAGTCTCATGGCACACAAGCGACTGTTGACTGGGATCCAGTCTGAAGGGGCCGCTTCAGCCTTCTCAGTTAAGACTATTCCTACACCGTATTGAGCCACAGCTTGAGCTGCTTCGTCTCCCGAAGTGCGACGAAAATATCTTGACGAGACATTAGGCGCAGTTAGTTGAATTACTCTACTCGAATCCTGAATTCGTGTTTCACTTACGCAGCAGAAATCAATCGAAAGTGAGTCCACTGTCAGAGCTAAACACGCCTGCTGGTCAGCCTGCATGAGAGTGTGTACACTGAAGGAGCCGAGATTTAGAGGCTGACGTGGCTTGAGAAAATGTGAGCTTACAGATTGAAAACCACCTGCTACACTATTTGACAACGAACCGTTGCGATTATCGGGGAGACTTTGGGTATGCGGAATGGGCAGAGATTGGGTGGGAGACAAAAGCGACAGATTGAATAAAAGGGAGAAGTGTTATCGTACTGTCTGACTTGAATGCAATTTTGGGCGCCTGGGATGTGGAATACAAATGATGATTATTAATCGGTTAAATGAAACGAAAGCTATTCAATCCACACGTGGTTTATATTGGTGACTTAGAGTAACATTGTTTTAGAAGCTAACCAAACCGTCTAAGAAAACAAGCGAAGATTTACAATAATTAAACAAAAACGATCACTTGACGGACAATATTGCCAACTTGTAGTTCAGTCTCGAAATATTTCAGCAGATAGCATCGGGAAAGCGTGTGGAGTAATAACTGGTTGATCTTCAGCCGAAAAAGGTCGCTCGATTTTAGTGAATCTGGTCTCAACGGTAACCGAAAATTTGCTGTTTTACATTGGTAGGTGTGCTTACGTGTGTGCGATACACTGAACATTTGTGTTCGTCTGGTTTCCGATTTCATATCAAAAGTTGTTTTTCATACCCCAGATACCAACGGTAGTACAAACACACGAAAGCGACAACTCGCTTGTTTGTTTATTACATCAGGTCCTAAGCATACAGAAAAGCTATTACGGTTAGCGATGTCGGCAATGTGAGCTGTTCACCGGGAATAACTGCTTCATAGACAGCAGCGCTGAGATTCTGGAGTCACATACACACGCGCTCATATATATATATATATATATATATATATATATATATATATATATATATATATATATATGCCTACGTACGCACACAAAGATGCATGCATACACCCATACAACTAGACATACAAAAATGATCACGAACTGACTGTCACAAGGAAGAACACTACTGTTAGAAAATAAGCACACAAAGGCAAACTTTTGTGGTGTACTCCACCGCATCCACCTTGGCTTTTAATGATAATATGGGCATATTTAAGCATCTTCATATGAGAATCAGTGATTAAAGTCACATACACAAGTCATTAAAGAGGCTCTGAAATCTCAGATTGAATAAAACCGTTAATCATACGCCACGGAGCAGAGGATGGAGGTTGACAGAGAAAGATGAAGACGGTGACGCAGAGGTAGTTGCCGCCAGATAGTACGCAAATCATGAAATGACTGGTTCGCACAGTAAGAAGGTTGTGCAGATGGCGGGATCCGGGAAAGACATGCCAACGTTGCCAAAACGAGGGATCAAAACGACCCCTATTAAAAAAAAATCCAGATCAACTATGATGACGCCGCCGGGGACTGTGCTATTTTAACGCTGATCAATTTGAATGGAGAAATTACGAAATCAACTTGGAAAACCAGCAGTTTGATATGGGTCAATAGTTTCTGCGCACACAATAGTGGCTTTAATCCAATAATCAATAAAGCCTCACAAAAGACTACTAATCAATGGATACCGTTCTATAAAATTAAATGAAAAGCTTGACCGGAGTCAATCCGGAGGCTAAGGGTCGCCGGGAGTTTGACGATGAGTGAATCCGGGTTTCTTGGGAACGAAGGTTCACGGTTAGTGTCACTGGTGTTCAGCGCTTGTCAATAACCAACTGACCTCACAGAGAAATATGCAAGGACGCATTAACTCTGGAAGTGGGTTACCGCATGGATGACGGTTGTCCCAATTTCATAGTCGCCGATCAGACCACATGGTCGACGAGGTGGGGTAATCGCGTCCGTAACCAAGCAGACCGAGAGATTCTCAAGCCAGCATGCAAATTCTTTTCAATTAGCTTGGTAGTTCCCTATTTAAGTGTGAAAAGTTGTTAAATCATGCTGAAAATGGAATTGTATCCCCTGTTTTTAACTACCAGAGGTCCATAGTCGATCGAAATAATGCAAACGGTAGAAAAACTGGTCGCAAATGCCACAACATCAAGCTACTGAGCAAATGGAGCGGTCGGACTCCAGTTGCCGGGTACTTCTCCGAAACAACTGGGAGCAGTAATGATAAGTAGTAGCCTATCCACATCAAAACCGCTGCGAAATGTGAGTCCGTGGGTTCAACCGAAATTCGCCATTCAACATAAAAATCATATACTAGTCCCTATATTCTCAAAAAAAGAGAAACAAACGATCATGAGAAGAGTAACGTAGCACTGAATTAAAAAACTGCGAAGAAGACGGTCAAAAGGTTCAAGACTCAAACCAAATTGGAAAACAATGTTAATTTACAATGCAGATAAAACAAATACAAACCAACATGAGCTTGAGAAAATAGCATGGCACAGTAACGTCGCAAATTTAATATATAACGCTCTCCTTTTTATGCAGTTAAACACAATTTTCTGGTACTTCCCGAACGTAAGTTTTCCACTTTCCCCTCAAATATATTTGAAATCCGACAATCAGTTTACGCATTGGAAACACAGACATAACCTTCAGGGACAGAAATCAAAACACAACTCGCAACGAGACGTGAACTCAATACAAGCTTGCGTAGAGATCGCGAGATCCGATGGTTTGAACGAGCTTCTGAGATGGAACAAGCCGCCGTTACAGGAAATTCCCGCAAGCTGTTTCACCTTATCCGGACCGTTGGTAGGAAAGCATTGGGTGTGAGCGAGACGATCTGTGAAACCGACGATTCATCTATCCACAATCACCAGCGGCGTCTTGTAAGCTGGGCGGAGCAATTTCGAACACAATTTAGCTGCGATCAACGTCAGCGCCTTCGCAGTTATTCCGGTAAGCGTCCGGCGGCCCATTACAACAGATCCACCTGCTGAGGCGGAGATCCTCAGGGAACTCCCAGCCTTAGGGCGTCAACAACACCGGATTCTGATGGGGTACCCCAGTTCTGCTTAAACAGAATAGGAATGGAACTGATCAGGGAAGTTTTGTTCTCGAGAAAGTCCCGTCCTCGTGGGGGGCGGAGTCAACCGTTGTCCCTATCTTCACAAAGGGCTTACGCAGTGACTGGGCTAACCATAGGAACATTAGCCTAATCCCAGATAGCGTCAAACTTCTACCCATCCGTCATTCTTCGCAGCTTGTACAACACAGGAGAAGAGCTAACGCGCGAGGAACAGGTTGAGTTTCGCGCTCGCCACCTCCCGACAGGTGATAGAGCACTGTTTTATCTCTCGCCAGCGATCATCGTGCCCTTGGACATTCGCACAGCCTTTGACTCTGTTGATAGGTTTGCATTATGGCACTAGCTATTGAGGAATGGAGTATATAAGAAGTATGTGTCGATCCTCAGAGTTGGATTGTCACACGTCAGGTCGGGTTAGGGCTTATGGCTGGCTTTCACCACCACTCGTCATCTCCAGTGGAATACGGCAAAACTTTCTCTCAACTTTGTCATAGAGAATGTCCTACAGAACGCTTTATCTATTGTTTTTTAGACAGTGGAGTCAAATTCCTCCTAGGGAACAGAGTTTCTGACAGAATGTGCCGATGATATCGCCTTGACGAGCGACCCGCGTTAGGCTGCTTGGCGATTGAGGTATCTAGGTACGGTATGTTTTCCACCTTGAAAATCCGAAAAACTTCCCCAAGACCGGCAGGATCATGTGCTTGCACTCATCCTTCGTTGCAATCGGCTAGAGGTAGTGAATAGCTTTAAGTACCACGGGAGCCTGACCACACCTGGCGGGTGTGTCAGGGAGGAAGTCAACTCACGAATTGCGAGAGCCAAAGCAGCTTTCGCGAAACTACGACACTTGTGGCGCTCCCATGAAATCCGGCCTGTCCTTAAATGAAGGGCGTACAATGCCGCAGTTCGTACTTTTCTGCTTCACGTTTGCCACACCTGACCTATCCGTGTTGACGATGCCCGGCGACTTTCCGCCTTCGACCATCAATGCCTCCGAAGCGTAGCTCGTGTCTGGTGGTAACATCGAGTGAGTGGTGACGGGAAACGTTGTCATGTGTTGGATGCAGACAGTCGTCGTCTGACTGAGATAATCGCTCTACGTCGCCATCGGTGGCTTGGATACGCATTGCATATACCTGTCCCTCGTCCACATTTTCGTGCTTTTCCTGCTCGTGCTGGGCAAGATTGGAAGAAGTAACGTGGCGGTCAGGCTAAAACTTGGTGTAGGGTTATGAAGAAGTTAGCCTCGACTTTGGCTTCGGTTGGGGCTTCCCACGTTTCTGGTTGGGGCTCAACGGATGAGGACTGTTGCTGACTGGAGACGCATAGAGATATGACCCAGAACCACAGTCTTTGCATGAATTTCGTATGACCTGTCTGTAGAACTCGTCCCCCATAAGAAACATCGAAAACATCAAAAGTCACAAAATGTGTACAGTGAAAACAAAGAAAACCTCGTTATTGCAAGGGAAAAGTTACGCGAAATGGATACGTATTCAGTACGCTCGAATGCCGTTTATCAAGTTGAGACGTATGTAGCTTTGGCGGAGTTTCTGTTCACTGATCAAATGTTGTTTACATAGGAGCGGTTAGATCGGTCGTACTATACGGTTCAGAAACATAGCCGTTGGGATAGATGTGTGTAGATTGTCGGTGGTTGAATATCGGTGTCTTCATGGTATCACTGTAACATGGTGGGATAATTGTATTTAGCAATGTCGAGGTTAGGTGTAGGATATTGGGTTGTGGAACTCAGCCGATCGAACGGGAATTTAATTCGAGTAGGTTAAGTTGATTGGGACGCATGTAACCCATTCTCTCAGATCGAGTCTCCCGGTAAATGCTGTTCTTCGAGGTAGGAAATAGTTATAAGATGGGTGAGAGCGGCCAGTGCCTGATCTGGGGAAAGGGTGTGAAAACCCCAACCAGTTGACTGTTCCAAGTAGGTCTAGCTGGATTATTGAGTTGGGATCCATGAGATCACCAATGTGACTGTTGGAGGCGGTTGGAGGTGATATGGCCAAATGTTGCGGTCAGTCACTTGTTTCATCCGACATATTTCTGGCTGTTTATGTTTCCACTGTCTTAGGATTTTTTGATTTGTCCCTCATCGTTACTCGATGCTGCGAGATAGCAATCAAAACGAGAACGCAGTGATTCATGATTGATGGTTGCAGAAACTAAAACTGAAATCACCAGGATTCACCGTCACTTTATCAAAATGAACTTCCAACACAAACTTAGCGTTGAGACAGCCTTCTTGTTTCGATTATCTAAATGAACCTGAAATATTTAGAGTGCGCTTCTTCGTGATTGGGCTAATCTAAGTACGCAACAAGAAAAAGATGCGTTATTACCCGTTGGTTGGTTGTCTTTATCCATCTTTTACCAGGCATGTGCACTTGCTTGCTGATTTTCTCACTATTCTTTTTGCGGTAACATCCTTAAAAATGGAAGCAACTCGTCAGGATGTATCCGCAGTATTGCAAATACTGGTATTAACACAAAACAACTTAAAACTCTTAAAGATAAAGGAGTGTTTATTTGTGTGTGTGTGAGAGAGAGAGAGAGAAAGAGAGAGAGAGAGAGAGAGTGAATGTGTGTGCGGGCCTAGTGGCATTCGACAAACGGAGATCATGATCCTGACTTAGTTAATCACAACAAATATTAGTTTACCACATAGGTTCGAATGAGTATCGACCATAAAGCCTCAGCGATTGAAGCATTTACACTATGCACACAATCACGTGATATTAAGGCCGGTGGTTAACAATCGACTCGCCGTGTACTGTGAAACGTTTGATGTTCGTACATATCATCACACGTGAACGAATGGGATTGGTTGGTTACCTCTGAATTGTAGATATGAACATACACCCATGGAAGGATTAATGTGCAAAGCATGTTGATTCACATCATAAATTCTAACGGAAATTTGCAACTGGGAGACAGGAACCATGGTAGATGCCTGAAGTGCAGTATATGCTGTTTCGTTTCTTTCGAGAATCGCAATCTGATATTCATGCGCTGTGTCATGAAAAAAACAGTCGCAGTTGAGGACCTGTTCGTTCAACCACCAAAAGCAAAAACTACATAGAAATCGAAAGCTTTACCCATCAAATTCGAGCGGCTGGCCGTCCGAGCTGTTTGGCTTATGCAGATTTCGGGCGGGCATAGTCCTTAACTGATCACATAAAAGTACGAACTAAACGACCAGTGGCACTCTTGACCGGTTAGTGCTTTATGCATCGTGATACTAATGTTGAAGTGTTGTCTAAATTTTTACTACAGGCGTTCTTACTCAGTCGATGCGATGGGGAAGACTAACTAAAAATTCTCCTGATTTTCATGAAATATTTCACCATGTGATATCATCACTCAACTCACCATAAAGAAACCATGGAAGCACTGTACAGCCCTTTCATCCTTGTTAGGAATCATCAGCAGTGCATATCCACCGCGCCCGAACTGGGACGCGAACCCGTACAAGGACGAACGATTCTCAGTCGAACGCCTTAGCCATTAAGCTACCGGGCAGGCTCTGAACGGTTTGTTGAACTTCACCACATGATGTTGCACCTATCCGTCATTGATTTGCATGGTTACTGTCCGCTAGCTCACAGCAATTGACCCCTACTGATAGATGACTTCTCTGCAGGTAGCCTAAGTTTGACGAAGGCTTTGGATATGACCTACAGGGCTTGATTACTTGGTACATATTAGTAGTAGGAGATTGAATGTTTTCATGAAATAATTCACCATGTGATATCATCGCTCCTGATATTTATATGGGTTTATTTTTACGGTGAAATGTGCAATGTGTTAAGTGGCACAGACATAGGGATAACGAATAAATCGACAAAGCAGAAAACCATTACAAACACGACAGCCTTTGGGATTGAATTTATCCAGATTCGTCAGTTCTCATACTCAGTGAGAACTGTTCATACGATTTCGATCACTGAGGTTCGCATTCAGGTGGTAAACGTTTTACCACAGGTGGAAGTGGCATCGACGGTAAGCGGGCTCCACACGGTTCAATTCTCATTCACATCCACGCAGTGGCGATATCAGCTCGATTGGCGAAGAAACGTCTGTGGTCTAATCAACAATTTCAGTCAGCAAAATCTTATGAGAACCATCGGCCTAGGCTATGGTCAAAGCCTATTTTAAAAAGCGCTGAGAATATTGTCAATTAGGTTGGCGTACCCGCGTGGACGTAAATATTCCGGGTTCCAATCCTATCAACATTTGCCGCCTTCATGTTTAGTAGCCTCTGACCGGCCAACAATTCTCTTCATAGACTGTTGCACGTCAATAAATGTGAAAAAGCAAAAGGAAAAAGAACGAAGTTTTGGCAAGTGGAAAGTATCCAGGTCGTGCCGAAACTCAAACAACAAGCGCCATATGAATGCTTTCCGCTTCAGTGGGCAGCAGCACGAGGAAACAAAGACTTGAATTTGTATCCCTTTTACTAAGCGAGAAATTACGAATCCTGCCCTATAATAAGCCGCAAGCTTTGGTTTTGTCTAGTAAGCAAATAGGTTAGAAATTTAGCCATCATATGTATACCTCAACCATAAAGTATTTAGAGGCCAGTAGAGAGAACGAATTGAGATTTATTTACAACAATTTGGCGCGTGCATTGCTAGAAATCCAGCATCAATAAACAATAGCAATCGATGGGGCTATCATTTTCCTTCAATAATTTTTGGTCATTCTGATGTGGCTTCCAGCAATTCCATCACAAAACTTCTTTTGCTTTTTATTCAAAAGAGTTTTAGAATTTCCACGTCAATATCCACCGGTTAGGTACTTATTCAGTTCTCACGCTGAAACATGAAAATTTTCGTATATGAGCAACATTCAGGCCGTGGTATGATTATATACGCAGCATACCCCCGACCCAAGTGTGCTTTCACCCGGTTTAAGTCAAATTGGCAGAGTAAAATACGGAGCTTCTTTCAGAAACACCGTCGTTTCTTTATATTGTCTGTTTTATTAGAATCAGGGGAATACCTCCGTAGCAAAAGCGACTAAATTTCTCTTAGTCGCAGTGCATTCGTTTGTGTTCCTGTTGTAAGGCTTTTCTGATTTTAGTCGAAAAAAGTAAACAGCTGAAATAGGAATAAAAAAGGGCGGTAACTTTTACGAAGAACTTCCTTCCAGAAATGTTTATTTTGTAAGTATTTCAGCTCATTATACGCTGGCTTAAATGATCTTAACGCAAGGTCAAATTTGATGTAAATCAAAATCCTTCCCAAACGGAAATTTTCCTGTTCGTGATTACCATGGTTATATGACCACGAATAACGCAAAATACCTCCTCAATTAACGGATAGTGATCTGCAGCCTATGAATACAGGCGCAACCGTGGGTAGAATACTCGATAAAATGTGTTTCGGTTGGACAAGCAAGTCTGTTTTCATTTTTGAGTGAAACCTAGGAAAAATTCCAAGACCTTTCCAGAAACGTTTATGAAATTTCATCTTTCAGTAGAATTGCAGACGCGTCTACTCAGAAAATAAAGTAATCAATCCATGTTTAAGCAGCGTTACTTCAGTCTACAGAATGATATGATGAGGGGAACCTGTAGATAAATTCACGATATTTACTGATGTTTTTTAAATCTTGTAAGTAATAAAACCACAGGAATGTTGAGAGAAAATTTTTGAATGCATCACAACCAGCGGTACCTGTTAGCTACACGTAAAATTAATCCAACCTGTTTTATAAATCACTGATCCAATTTGTGTTGGGCTGTTTTTCTGTTTGTGAAATGACCGTCGGAGGTCGGAACCAACAAACCCAGTTAACATAGAAAACGTTTGGCGACGCAGATTAAACGGAACATCCACCAATCATGCTGTGTTGCTACTATAGATATCTGCAGATTGGTAACTGTTGCCGCATTATTTTCAGTAGTAGTGATACGATTCAAGAAGCATTCATGACTGTCACCGAGGCCAGTTATACACCAACAACCTTGATAAGCGTAGCTTCGGGTAACTTGACCCGGACACACATAGGAACACGTGAACGGACATTGCATCAGATAGAATCAACGGAATTTCTGCAGAGAGGGAGTCCGTAACGAAACAATGACTTCTATAACAGCTTTCAGCTAAAGAATTCCGTATACGTTTAAAAACCGCAATAGCCAAAAGGCGTGATTATTTCTGGAAGACAGTGTTCAATCGGACCTGATCATCCGAAAAAGCTTAATCCAAATGACTTGCTCTGTGCGGAACCGAACGTAGTATAAGATACTTTGTTTTTTTTTTATCACAAACAACTGTCGCTTTCACGATGAATTCACGCATATGTGACAGGTCACAAATGGCCCTTGGCGGATAATGTGGGTGTACTAGCCAATTGGCCCTAAACCGTTGTCCAAAGTTGTCAATATACAAGAGATACTATGTAACGATATCTTAGATGACTTGCTCTCGATCGATAACGGTTACATGGCTACCGCCGTGACTAGAAGACATAAGAGACCTTCGTTTGAATCGCATCGCCACTTGTCCTTTTTCATTTGGCGGCGTTTTAAAATCCACGGCTCCTTTCGGAAAATATTGTGTTTACTACATAATGAAGAGAATCTAATATTAGCAGTGGTACTAGTAGTCAGACAAAATGGGCAAGATTCCATGGTTTATTGCCATAATTATAATCAAACGCATCTAATGAGTCTGAAGGCTATTTCAATAGAAAAGATCTTTTACTGATCAAGGAGATGGCAGACCTTTTTATCGTTAAACCGGAACCACTCAGTGAGGTACGCGTAGATACACATGGGAAAGACGTTAACCATTCGGTAGTACTCCATCTAGGAGAACACCTACCTGTAATAAGGATTCTGGGGAATCAACCAGGCGACCGACTGGCGGATAGACAGACAGGTACAAACGAGAGCACCTTCAATCATTTGACTTCACAAGGAACAAATCAAATTTAGACCAGGGCCATTCTGAAAGACATTCACAGTCAGAAAATCTCACCCATTGTGACTAGTGGCAGCAAGTAGAGAACATTTCGTCCTCTTCATTACTTTGGAAATGCTGGATTCGGACCGTCTGTTTGGTCGGTCAATCGCAGTAAAAAGTTGGTCTTATCCTTTTTACTGCTTCCATATGCAGTAAACAAACCGACAACAAAGCAAAATCTGTACACGAAAAACAGGTACATCAGTAGTTTGATTCACACAGAGAGAAAGGGTAAATGATACAAACAGAAGGGGACTCAGTTGTTGTAGGCAGACAGCAAACCGATCAGAACAATATTCGCAATAATTCAATTAAAATGAATGAATTCATTCACCAGGCTGGCTTATCCTATCAACTCACAGAGTACACACAAACACAAGTATTCCGAGGAATGCAGCTTGCTCTTCAATAGCCTACAATAATGTGGTTTAGGGTTTTCATTAGTTATTGTCTAAGAGGGAGAAGTGAAAGAAATCTGTGCTGGTTGGTCAGTCCGTTAACTATTTTGTTCGTTTTGCCTTTTCTTGACTGAGTAAGCGTATTTACATGAAGGCTTACACACATGCATAGGAAAACACGAACGTGCGTACACCGATATACCGAAATACAGTTCGGTTAACCATAAATCAAAAATGAGTTTTTCTTTCAGCATCGTTACACGCCTATTCGCGTGAACAACACTGGGAAATCCGTTGGTCAGCCAGTAAGTGGTGTGTGTATGTGTGTATGTGGGTGGGTGGGTCGGTCGGTCGGTGCGTGCGCGTCTTTATGCTTATTCGTACAACAGCATATATTCTGCTGAAGGTCAAATAGTTTTTAGGAATTCCCTGCATTTAATAAACAAACGTAAAAGATGATGACATGGATTGAAACTAACGTGAGTACAAACCGCTTTCAACCATGGCGTCTTCGTATCGTAGACTGATGATTTCGGAAGCCCTGTGGTCGCTGAATTTGGAGATCAGATTGTAACAGTTACACCAACAACTGAGACGATAACGTTAGTTCACCAGTGGTTCTGCTTTATGACCGTGGCCATCCAAAGGTATACAACAAAACCGCACGGTCTGATTACGTCAGTGAAGCTGGCGCTCTTTAGTTTTAAAAGACTGACAGGCCTAAATTCTTCATACGTTGCCTGAAAATTTTGACCGGACGCCCTCAGCCAGACTACATGCGCTTCGTCACTGTTCGTTAATTCGATCTTGGAATGACGGAGACCCGTGAACTGTTGTCTCAACTAACAAAAGGTTAGGACAGATTTGTCGCCTCTACTTCAGCAGGTGCACAAAAGATTAGGTGAGTGAACGAATTTGCGGTTTACGGTTACTCTGCTTCGTCGAATTGAAGTGTAATTTATCGGACAGTCATGCGTTGCGCAGCTCTTGTAACAAGGCACTTTTATCTCGATTTCAATGCATTACTCCAAAGAGCAGGAATCTCTGGGCGACACCGGGAGTGTTCAGTTTTAGTTTACACAACTTACACCAAAGTAGTCTGGCTTTGGTTGCTACCTCATAGCACCAGCTACACAAAGAGACAAAACAACGTGGAATAATGAAAGGTCGACTGCTAAATAAGCTGAACAGCTGTACAGGAGGAAACAGATTTTGAGTGCAAGGACGCCAATAAATGAGGCACAACGTTAAAAGAACAGCTAAGAACTCCAGATTAAATGAATATTGAGGCACAGGGACCTGTGCTGACTGACTGGCTGACTGGTCTCGCCAATGGTGGACACCTCCCGGAGGCTTACACCTCAAAGCGAACAACACAATTTATTTATTCTAATTTAATACTGGTTTCAGAAGCTATTACAATCACTCGGGAATGTTAGAAAGAGAATTTGGAAAACTGGCAGTTTGATTTTGGGAATGAAAGACCACAATCGAACTTTTTCGATACACGGTTGTGCGAAATCAGAACCAACTTGGCACGCGCGTTGTGTCCTGCTCGAGGACGTAGTAACATTGGACGACGATCGGTCGCGTGACGGATATACACTAAACACAGCACAGAGGACTCAGAAATTAGGACCTGTCTGAATTCGTTCATTTTTTCATGCAGTTGTATAGTCTGCTAACTGGTAGACTCACATTAGTCCCGATGAATACCAGGCGCTATTTTTTTAAATATACTAATTACCCATCACCCACTGAGCGATTTAAAAACCAACTGCCAGTGATATCAACAGAAGACTTGTGCCGTACTGATGCAACTGCCGATTGTGAAACATCACACTACGGATCGCCGTGAGGGGAAGGTGACTGCTACCGTCCAAAAGTCACTGTGCGCGTCTTTCCCCCAATATTTTAGTGGGACATAAATAAATACAAAAAGCAAAGTTCTCTCTGATTACACTACCATGTCAGTTGCTGAGCGACTATTTTTATCCGCGAAAATTTACAAAACTGAATCTAACCAGCAAACCCAGCAGGAAATTATGCACAGAACTCGCTTCCCCCACATAATCCGCAACAAGAATCAGTCACATGCATACCTTTTTGTTTACAGGCAGCGCGAGCCTCCTCGATGAGCCGTGAACGCCACATTGGCAAAGCCGTTTGTTGTTGGCTTGCCTGTTGTTCTTCTTCATACTCGGCTTCGGAAACGATCACGTGTTTGGGCACTTGATTGATTAGGAATCTACATCGTCAAAATGAGAGAAGGGAAAGCCAAGGTGGGGGATGAATGTTGAACAAAATTCGCTGGATTTAGAATATTGGGTAGCAGTAGAGCCAAGCGGCACCAAGATCAGTATAATTACTGACAAATTTTCAACAGCAGGATGCGGTTAATTTATTTCATTAATTGAGGCCTGTCTTTGTCAGCTCATATTTCATAAATGCCAGTTGTCCTAGGAGAGTATGCTGGACCATCTACTACGACAAAATGACCATTGTGATATATACAATAAGAATATAAAATATAACGAGGTTTGCATGACTATTGCTATTTTGATCTTAACTAGGACTAGAAAAATGTGGGTGAACAGAACTCCTAATGTTATTTGTGCATTCCACTATCAGTCATCAAGGGTTTCCCGGCAGGAGTATGAAACCGTGTTTGCCGACTTCGGGTCTGTCTAAAAAGTGACTTAATTGCGAGCAGAAAACCAGTTGCTGGGGAGGACTGCTGAGCAGCAATAAACAAACACCAGACAATATCAAATAAGTAGGGAACTGATGAAACCTGAAGTATGGAAAGGTTTGCGCCTGGTTTAAGTCAATTTAAAATGAGTAATGATGATTAGAACCACGATGCACGGCAGAAATGTGGACTTCGGACCAGTAAGCTTGAATTGAACCCTCGCGGCATGCGGAAGATGGCAAAAAAGCCAACTATTTTCTGCGCACGCCAGAAAGTGACCAGGTAGATAGAACGAAAAAATAAGATTGTCAAGATAGAGGCGTGGGAAGCAGCTTTGACAATATACCGCCATGTTTTACTCAATAAACTAATCGAGTTTTCTGAAACAGGTTTAAACGTGCGAACGTTGAATTCACGCGTAGTTACGGTAACGATACATTAGGTCAGAGGTGACCAGGGTAACAATTGTTGGTGTGACCAACCGTCGGCAACAACGGCAGTCATTTCCCCATGGCAAAATGGTGAATGTAGTCAGAGAACATGGCCTTCTTTCTTCTGTCCAGCTGGGGAGTGGCAACCTCTGGTTTTCTTACTGTATTTACCCCCCTTGGTATTTTATCACTCGTTATTTGATTCGAATAAACCCTGATAGCGCCGAGCGGATAATGGTTAAGTGATTCCTTGAATGGTCGAACGCTTTCCTCAATTATTGAGAGCAAAGCCGACCGTCATAGCCTCGAAGTTTCCCCTCAGCCATCTGGGAAGCTCAAACTGTGACACGGCGCGCGCTGTTCACGGCCGAGCAGCAAAAACGCCAATCCCATTCACTGTTCGCAAGTAATTTTGAGCTGTATCTGAGTAGTGATTGGAGGACATGAGGAATGTCGTCGGTTATCATGTGATCGACGTCGAGCTATTTCGCGTAGAATATCGATCAATGAGCTAGCTGTCAGCCTGGGTGCTGCAGAGTTGACATGTGTAGAGCGTGAGCTCTGTGCCGAATTGTATGTGCGTATAGATTAGTTAATGGACGTGCGCATGTGTTGCTTAGTTTAGATGTACAGTGTGCACACAAACAGTAAAGCGCGGAGTGTCTGAGGTGCTCGCAACCACAAGTACACACAAGTTGACACAGACATACTACATAAACACACCTAGTCCCACAACCCATAGCGTGTTAATGCCTACGGACAAATGCATACTTATAAAGGCATTTAGATACATAGACACGCAAGGCTGAGGGGCGCCCACGTCTCGCCATCGCCCTCTCAACGGTACACACGTCTACTCTTGATGCATGCACGCACTATTGTGGACACGTAACCGCTGGTATACATATTCGGACCCAGTCACACAATCAACACGAATGCGGTGTGCGCCGGGGCGGTATCTCTTGCGTCTGGGAATCGATCTCCGGTTTTTTATGTACGCTACAGGTCAGGTACAAATGGGCCAATCAGGGGAAATGTACGAACTCGCATTACGAACAGAACAGTGACCTGTTTCTCATGCTAACGGCGGCCCGCTGTATATTACGTGGGCGTGGATTCCAGTTCGGCCGGTCTGAGAAAGACATGACTAGCGTGGACGGGACAGAATGATCGAGTCGAGCAAAAAACCAATTCGCCTTACTTCACCTCCGACTTTCCCGTCTTATTCCTTGTATTACTGTTACTATTACTATGATTACTATTATTCAATCCGCTCGCGAAGGTCTCCCGAAGCTGTTACACGGCTTGGCCACCATAATCCATTTTCTTTTGGCTCCCTCCTCAAAACACGTATTTCTATTTGCCGCACTGCAGCTCAAGTGTTAGTGAGAGGGGGTGGGGGCTTCAAACAGTTGCCAAGGCGATCAGCAGTGAAGTGATTTGGAATTTCCAGCCAGATCGAGTTTGTTTCCTGAGCCGTAGGTTTGTCTTGAAATCAATGAAAGACGTAAAATCAACAGTTCCTGCTTGATAGAAGGGCCAAAAACAAGTCTTGATTATCAATGCAGATGCAGCCTGGAGACATCAACGAATTAAGGGGCATGCACTTTATAATCACGTCGCAGTGTTTGGTCGGATTAAGCCGAATGAAAACACAAATTCGTAAAATTTGAAAGATTTTGGCCGTTTGTTGGTGTAATTTTCTTACGACACTCAGCAGGGTAACCAATGTACGGACAAGATGTTCGTTGACGATATAAAGACTACTGCGTTGAAACCAGGAAACAGACGATCTATCCACAGAAAAGTGAGTGCTAGCGGCGAAGAACAATGCACCAGAAGCGGTGGCATGACGGAACTGAGGTCTCAAAAGTTTACAGCAAGCAACAAAATATGCCAACTTAAATGATAACCGAGGGACCAAATCATGTATCTTATTCCGGGAACAAAGCTCCTACATAGCCCAAATACGAATGCACGGCGGGTAAAACCCTCGGATAAAAATAAGATTGTTTAAGTACGATTTTAGCAAAAGAAATCTAGCTTGGAATCCAGCCTTGAGAGAGTGACATGAAAGTCAACAACAGTGTTTCCCGTGACGATTTGTTACTTGCCATGGAACCTTTACCTAACAACTGGCCGTGCTAAACTTCTCGTTGTGCTCAAAATAATGGCGACTAAAGGTCTATATTGCCACTTCATTTTGCGATTTATTCCAGTGCGTCCTCAGTGAGCTAGAAGCAGAAAACGTAATGGTGAATCAAGCGAGAAGCACATAACAGAATGCATCGATATGATTGGATCGCACGAATTACTGTACAAATTTAGTGAATAATATTTTGTCAGCGGATGACCGAGTAGTCCTAGAACGGCTGAAGAATTTAGCTGTTCTTCTAAGCTTGAGAAGAATGCGTTTCAGAAAGAAATGAGTGAAACATATTCGTGATTCAACAACTTATGATGCTATTGCGGTTCCGAACCCCGTTTCGACGGCATACAGCATTTGGCCAAATCTCGATCTGCCGATAGTTTTATGGACATAATCACCCGTGCAGTACCGTAGTTGTGGGATGATGGCCGGAGAAGTGCTGGTCACAGGATTGCGTAGATAGCTCCAAATTGGTCGTGTGTGACAGGCAACACGTCTCTTTAGTATCTTTGTTGCAACAAGGCGTGAATCGATTGGGATACGTTCCAAAATCGCTTTGGATGAAGGTTTGTTGCTGATCCCTTTCGGCGGGCTTTAACACTAGTGGTATTCTGTATCAATGTGTAACCACGGTTATATGGGATAGGTTTCTGCCCTAGAGATACATGCACAGGTCTCTTCGGTTCTATTGTAGTCAGTGGCTGTGTCAACCACCCTGCAGTTAACCGGATCGGTTTACGATGGACAGTCTGGGGGGAGGTATGCACACAAATACGTATTCACTCACACAGGTCAACTGGGGATTGTTGGGCAAAAAACCCTTGATTGTGTGGATGACTGTAAGTAGTAATCATGACTGACGATTGCTTCTCCCGGAATTCGCATGCAAGGTGAAAAAGCATTCACGAAAAAGTTCATATGTACATCCGACAACGTTCCAGAGATTATGGTGAGTTTAAGTTGAGATTTCAACATTTTGGGATAAAAAAAAACAAAAGTTTCAGAGGTATCGCAAAAACAAACCGAGAATGATGCGACCGTCAAGAAATGGATCACAAATGAAAAATTCATCCAAAATTTTGAATGGGAATAGAGCAGCACAAGGGTTTGACAAATCCAAGTAGACCATTAGTGTGACCTCCATGAATCAACCGTTTGCCTATCATGGCAGTTCAAGCGCTGAATACAGCAGGATTGAAGTAAAAACAAAGTGCACCAATTTGGCAGGGTTTACGAATGGAGGAAAACACGGCGTTGTGAATTTATATTGATAGACTGAGCTATAATGTTTAATGTTTTCACTCCATTGAGCAATCCGTAAGAAGAGGATCATGGTGTTATCTATCAACAAAAGAACAAATTTGAATCTAATTAAATCCATGCTGACCTCCGAAAAGTTAGGGCTCAAATGCCTGTTAAAGGTAACTGAACATTTATTCAGTGGCTATTGGGGATCACAGTTAACAGATGAGGCAGCGGTGGGCATTTTATCCATTTTCCTCCTCTCTACTATCCAGCGACGGTTTAAGCGTCTGATATCCCAAAAATGTCAAACTTTCGAACCCTAGATTCTCAGGTCCCTTTGGGGGTAAATGGCAATTCACTGTAGCCCCGATGGCTATTGCATCTGATCTGTTGGGATTTATGTGGTCCTATGTTACTCCAGGTTTCGGGACTGTGTCTGCCGTCTCCCCTGCGCAACGGGCCCTAGCGACTATGAGGCATACCCCTTCCACCATGCACACACTATGTCTATTTCTCAACCCTGTGGAAATCTCTAATTCCTTCAAACGCTCCGCAGTGGTTTCATGCGATAAGAACAAATATCCAGTCAAGGATACACAAAAGGAGTGCCTTAAAGCCAACCACAATAGAAACGGTTGCATAGTGCGTCATCTACTAGGCACAGTTTCACATCCACGTGGTGGTCCCACAAACATTTTAGATTTACAGATTAGTTCTTGCAACAACTATTTTACTCTTTTTAAGTCCAACTATGTGATCCAAGTTTGCTCAACTATGCAGGATGTGGCATCTGATCATCTCTTTGGGGGCCTGCAGCAAGTATGCGAAAACCCAACGACTCCTGTGTGGGTGTGAGGTCTTGCTAAAGAAAGCCGGCTTCAGCTAACAGGCTGTGAGTCAAGCGAGGGGCTTATATCGCCAGCCCAGAATCAAGGACAATGGTTAGTGCGCCATGGATCCGGAGCCAAGGCTAGGACCGGTACAAGCGAAGCTATAGGAATAGCATTTGTTCTACCAAAATGGAATCGGTGTGTGGAAACTTGAAAACGGAATCCGCAGGTCAAAGAAGACGGTTAGGACAGTAGATTTCGGGTATAAGGTGAACGAATCTTTTATGAAAACCCGGTTTCTACGCTTACGGAACCAGTGGTTCTCGAGGAATAGTAGTCCTTTTGACACATCTAACGGAACCGATCTTAGGAATGTCATCTTTTCAGTGAATAGAGATCTGTCGGTCAGCACGGCTCTAAGTGACTCGTTTGCCCCATAGGGTAGTCTAACGCGACTAGGTGTCACCGAAACCTGTTTAATAAAGTTGGAAGCCTCGTGGAAAACCCCGGCAGGTAGACTCATCCTCAAACATTTTCTCTTGCTTTATCTTTGATAATATCGGTTCTAATATTTTCTAATAATATGGACTTCCGTGCCACATTTCGAGTGAATGAATGAGGGAATGAAAATTCGCCTTATTTTAACTAGTATATTTTCCACTGTTTACCATAGCCTCAACAACAGTGATCCCCAAACTTTTGATTTGATTTCATACGTCTAAACATTTGCATTAACAGGTAAGTGCAGATTCGGATGTCCACAAGATGAGCTGCCACACATATCAGACATATCCACTACGAGACACGAAGCTAAGGTTTTCCTTCTTCGTTAATACAACTGCAACGTGCATCTTTTCACGAAGGGCTTCGCGGCCAACAGAAAGCTACTGAGTGAGAAAGTTGCTCAGCGGTGGGAGGATTCAGACCCAGGATATCCGGCTTGAGATGTTATGATATTGATCGCTTTAGCACCAGTGATCAATTCTTTTTATCAGCTAACTGACCTCCATATACGTATCCCCGGTCGTATAGGCGACTATCCACATACCCATGGTCTCGCTCGCATTCATCCGTTTATCCATTCGTTATATGACTTACCCTATCTTACGTGAGCTTATTGTTACAATGCACCATAACTTTTCACTTATTTCTCCTCATATCACGACACCCACATCTAGATGCAGCTTCTGACATTACGAATCTTCTGACTGGGATGGTTTTCGTGAGTTTATGGAATGCGGACTACGGAACGACTGTTACGTCAGGTCTGGTGTTTTTGTGTCTGGACTTAATTTTGATAAGATTATTATTCTCAAAGGAATACAATTCCGCATTCCACACTTTCAAAACCCACCCAGACACGATCTCCTGAGTGGTTTATTCGCACATAGAACCGTGCTGTCCGTTTGAAAATCCGAGCATAATGGCGATGGTGCTGCTCACCCAACCCAGAATCCCGAAGTAGATTCCGCAACCTAAGGACGGGTGCTCACTCACCATGCAGACAATTTAAGAATGACGCATGAGCAGTGTCTATTGGATGGAGTTACGTGAAGATCCGTCACTGCTGTTTTTCAACTTTCTTCCATAACTCATGTTCATCCTCCCCAATGTGGACTTGTGTCCTGCTCTTACCATCGAATACATCCGGCAGTTACTGTTTTATCAATCAATACACAACCAGCACACACGTTCTATCTGATACATGCATTATGGTGTTTTTACCTTGAACATTTGTCGGACTGTTTGACTAAATCTACTTTATTTCATCTCGCCACTGTTTGCAATATTAGCACCGCAACTTGTTCCGGATTCGTTTCTGGATTTCATTGGATCCGCTTTATTCTGCATCCCGTCACCATCATCATCATCGTTCAGCGTTTTACAGCAAGGCAAGCCTCACTGACCGCTGCCTTTCCCCAGAGTAACACGTGTACATATAAAGAGTGAATATCCAAGGAGAACAGGGAGTGGTGGAAATACACAGGTGGAAAAGATAAGATGCTCCTGCAACCAACAAACGAAACACAGTCTAACTGTACAAACGCACGTGTTTTCAATCATTCTGATTCGATAGAAAATGACAACACGATCGCCACTGTTCAGTGTCTCCAGCCAACCAGTCGATGAGTCATTCGAACCCCAACCACGAAAGCGGAGACATCTACTCTACCTAAGTTTCGCTGCACATTTCTATGTCCACGTTGCCATTCATCTGTATGGCTTCCAGCATGGCTTCTTCCATTCCTTAGGACGGAACACGAAATAGGGCACGGTGTATGCGTAGACGAGTGTTCGTCATACGCAAACCAATGGACCCAAACCCTAAGTTTTTTACGATGAAACAAGGTATTCTGAGAGCCGGCACATAGAATTAGATTCCTGACTTCCACATTACTACCCCGGTCACTCCATCCAATTCTAGGCCATACTCACGTAAACATCGACTGTCGAAACCTCCAACGACGAACCATCGCCAACACGCATACTCCAGCGTGCTCGCAACCGTGAACAGAACTGTTACGGCACTGCGGCACAGTACACATGACCTTTTCAACTTCAGTTAAATATCAGGCCGAACGCCAAAGTGATTCAGTCCAGCGTAAGCTGTGCCGACGTTCTTGGATATTACGCGTGTTTACCTTCCACTCCAAGCACCATCGATGGACACGCAGCTAGCAGGTAGGTGGAACGCGTCCCACAGTACGTTATTTAATCTACCATCAGTATCACGTTCGGTGCTGGCCTGTCGTCCAGATCCTGCAACAGTACTTTGCAGCTTTGAGGTAAAAAGCACACTGCCCGACGAGCAACCGATCTCGAGGAGTCTATCTAGTGGCGTATTGTGCATGGTTCTGCAGACTTCGACAGGTCACATGACGTTCGGTCGTCTAATCTGGGTCGCATAGCTTCCCTGCCACTTTCCCAGTTTTCGACTCCTACATTCGAAGGTCTCCAAAGCATCTTCCTCACCTCGTTCCATGACGAGATGGAACAGGAATGGGAGATGGGACACTCTTGTCGAACTGCCCACTAGTCGTTTCGAGATAGAACTTGATAGTTCACCGTACACTCTCACGCGACCATAGATATGTGAGTACAATGCTCGCAAGAGGTTTGCGAAATTCGCTGACATACCCATCCCGTGGAAACCACTGAATAGTGCTGTTCGATCCACTGAGTCGAATGCGCATTTCAAGTAGAGAAAGATATGATCGTAGGGCGGCGTGGCGCGTTTCGAGTATCTGTCGAACAGTGAATATTTTGGTCCTGCATGCAACCTCCACCTGGCCGAAATCCGGTCTGCCGTTCGTGGATATTGCTCTCGCGAATCGGTGTCAAACGCTTCAACCTTATCGAAGCTAACACATTAATAACTATCGGAATTAACTAATTCCCACGGATGATGTTGCTGCGAGTCATCCCAGTGCCCTTCTTGAACATGGGTATAATTCAATGCACTCACCCCACGATAGCGGGATTGCTCCTCTTCCAAACGTCACGAAGCAAGGAGGTGAAGTGGAATTTTTCAACCAGAGCTTTCTCCACCCAAGTTGAAAAGAATGGGGAAGCTTCATCGAGGCCGGTTTGTTCTTCTCCTCTTTGAGGTCGAATATTCGACTCTACTTGCCCAATCCATTGGGGAGTCGAGGACATCTTCTCCCAAGGACGCGCAGCATACAAGACTTCGGCCGTAAATACGTTAGCGGGTGGCAGCCTAATCTGATCCTTGAAGTTGTTCTTGCCCAACGGTCCAGCGTTTGTCGTCTTACATGGATTGAGCTCACTATTTCTATCTGCACACGACTTCACTAACTGAAGTTCTCAGCCCACCGGGTTTCACGTCATAAGCTTTAAACAGTCCATTGGACTGTTTACCTGAAGGCGGCCGTTCTCCCCATCTCCTCGGCTACCTTAACCCACTAGTTTTCGCGGTCATTCCTAAAGCTTATGGTCAACTGACACTGCAACTGCCGGCGCATTTTGTTTACTTCCTTGCAGTTAGGCAGCTTTCGGATGTTTTTTGGGCTCCATATTAGGGAACCCAGCGGCCCTTAGCGAGATCCAATGTTTTTTTTTTGCATGAACGCTAGATCTAGGAACACAGGGCGAAATTTTGCTTGCAATGCATAGGCTGCTTTAATTTGATCCCACTGATCGATCTACTTGCTATTTGTCGGCAGTTCGTCTGTCCCTTCGGGTAGTTTTATCTGATTTCATAGCTGTTACGAACAGCCGAATCAGACAAACGTTCGACAGCCAATCGGGTTTGTGGCCTGCGTCGATGGCCGTTGAGCTGCAGAAAAAATCTCATTAAAACTAACGCATGGTCCGATTCGACCTACGTGGTCCAGTACGATCTACAGTTCTGGACAGAACCGCGCCAGCGGTAGCTAACTACGATATGGTCAATCTGACTCAGAGTACCTGTCGAGTTAGAACGCCATATCGCGGTGCGACGCGGGCTGTGTCCGAAATTCGTACTAGATAGGAATAAATGATTATCTGCACAGAATTGGAGAAGTCTTTCCCCGTTGTCTGTTCGGTGTGCAGGCAAGGCGCATCGCCCACCTAAACAGGACTCCGATGCACTAACTTTTCCAACCTGTGCATTAAAGTCACCTGCTACCAGAGCGTTTGCTCTTCCGAACAAGAGTGACGAGGTTATCGTAAAACTCGTCTTCTTCCATGTCGGTGCTGCAGTCTGTTGGAGCGTATGCCGAGATAACAAACAAACTGTGCTTAGTACTTCTATCCTTCCGAATAGCCACGGATCCTTGCAGTCTCATGGCACACAAGCGACTGTTGACTGGGATCCAGTCTGAAGGGGCCGCTTCAGCCTTCTCAGTTAAGACTATTCCTACACCGTATTGAGCCACAGCTTGAGCTGCTTCGTCTCCCGAAGTGCGACGAAAATATCTTGACGAGACATTAGGCGCAGTTAGTTGAATTACTCTACTCGAATCCTGAATTCGTGTTTCACTCACGCAGCAGAAATCAATCGAAAGTGAGTCCACTGTCAGAGCTAAACACGCCTGCTGGTCAGCCTGCATGAGAGTGTGTACACTGAAGGAGCCGAGATTTAGAGGCTGACGAGGCTTGAGAAAATGTGAGCTTACAGACTGAAAACCACCTGCTACACTACTTGACAACCAACGGTTGCGAGTATCGGGCGTGTTATCAGTGGGGACACTTTGGGTAGGCAGAAGGGGCAAAGAGATTCGATTGGAGATAGAAGGGACAAGTTGAATAAAAAAGAGGGAACTCTGCCCACCCCGGTCGATGCAATGGGCAGCGCGGTCCTGATTATCCTGCGCGACGACTGATGCAGTATGGAGTTATTTGTAAGCGTGTAACTCATGGGGATTGATGTACGGGTACTGCTAGGAGTCCAGCCGCTAAGCAGAAGAACGGTTAGGGTTCCTAATCAAAGCCTTTGTTTCTGACAAGAACCTGACCGCAAGGCAGCGAGGAATAGCTGAATGGGAGTCCATCTACTTGGATCAATTAGTCTTCCACTCGTTTTTCCGACTGAGCTGCTAACTCAGATCAACCCCCAACTTGGAGGACCAGGAGACTACTTCGTCAGGCCTCTACCCATTGACCTTCCGGGCATGATTGGATCTTTGGCTTGAGATAAGCCATCCTGTATAGCTCGTTGGATCATGGAGGCACGCAAGCCGTCAAACCACGTCAAGGTGTAGTCTCGTTGTGCATCTCGCTCAAATCCAAACGGGAACTACAACTGCCGCAAAGCTGAATGCACGGCCACGTTCGATATTGGTAGCCAACCATTTCGGCTCTCCTTATTGATAATCCCCTTGACTCTCTGGTCCGGGATTCACGAAAGAATCGAGGTCTCTGCCTCCATGTTGCATTCAACTCTATTCTACCTATCAGGTTTACTTCACGGCCTTCTTATGTTTCCCGGCCGATTTTTCTTCCTGTGTCATCGACTAGGAAGGTCCACCAAATCCGCGAAATTTCAAAATCACCAAACCATTCGGTTAAGATGTTTTGACATTCATCGCTTTGGAAATGACCGCATGGGATTAAGTATCCCCAGTACTTATTTCTTCTCTTAATCGAAAAACTTTTTAGAAAAATGGTATCATTTTTTCCACCGCAAAACAAGGCGACTCTACTGACTAACCGCTGATTTCGGAAGTCTCTGAAGTCGTTACCTCTGACCGACTGCGGCCCTTCGTCGAAAATAAAGATCTGCGAACAGGATATTAACATGGATAACGACCGCGTCGCCCCACGGGTGAACCACACTAGTGATCAGCTGCAGTCGCTGAGCTTCTCAAGGACATTGTAATGTGTTCTTCACGAAGGTCAGGTTGTCGCTGCAATTGCCATCCTTCGGATTTCACTCAGATGCGATACCGTGTATATCATGTTCCCCCAGCGTGAGAGCTTTGTCCGTCTGAGCTAACAGGGGTTCCATTTCAGTTGCTCCGTGTGAGTCCTGTACTCCCTTAGACTACATTTTTGCACCCACTCAACCGCTATTTATTAATAACATTCTCTGAAAACCTACGAGTCCAATCCCGGATTTGGTGGCGGCACTCACCACTACTTCTTCTCTTGACTAGGGGTGGTCAATCGACCAGAATGGCGTGAAGGTAGCAGGTTCGAATCCCCTCAGGGCCGATCAACTTCGTCACTTCAGCCGACAGCAGTTCCCTTCGTTTAGTTAATAAAGGAAGCAGAAGAGTAGGAAGATTAAAAATAAAATGATCAAGCTACCACTAATATTGATCGGGATCATATTCTCATTGCATCATTTGCATGCGACCTAGAAACAATTTCTTCTTGGAGTTTATCACCTGCTTTAACTGCTTCCGTGGTTCAAAAACAGCTTTTCTTTCTCGCATTTCGCTTCATTGGCTTTTGATTCGATACCCCCTCGTTTTACAGGTTCGCACACCCTAATGAGCTTATCCATGAAGTCTTTTCTCTGCTGATTTCCAGCTAAATATAAACTTAACTCACGTATTGCACGCAAAGCCAGGCTTCTATTCCGCCCCGGGACTTGCACTTTATCTACATTTAGAACTTATACTTCTGTATCCTGTTTCCACCTACGTTACTATCGAATAGCCTATGCTAACAGATGGCAGCCAAACCCAGGTTACTGTAGAACGGGATAAATCATTGTAAGAAATGAAATGAACCTAATGAATTAAATTGAGTCTCTCCCTATTCCTAATTGTGATAAATAATAAGTGATAAGACGGATTATGATATCGTGAAGAGAGGCTAGATCGTTTTTGGACTTAGAAAAAGGGGATTGAAGAAGATCAAAAGCTCTGGACAGGAAAAAAACACGAAGAACGGCAAAATGTGAACTCCACACCACATCGTTGCCAACATCCAACCAGGTTCTTGTTGGTCGACGTTGTGTGTGTGTGCATGCGACTTACCAGCGTGTTGTTACAACACCTCTAAAAACACAACAATGGAGTGAGCTGTAGCAGACACCTGTAAACAAACAATAACTGATAGGGAATCGAAAAAGGTAGATTTCGTTGATCCGGGATCGATGTTGCTAAATGCCTACATTTTCCGGGCCTAGATTATCACCGATGAGACTAGTGCGTGTAACTGTCAGAGCGGCTACTATCTTGTCATTACCGGCTATTGAACATATAATTTCAAACCCTTCCAACAGAATGACAGCATATAAATCATACAGAAATTTGAGCACTAGGTTCATTTTCAAAGTTAGAACTTAGTATGAATCTGTGAAACCTGTACATTTTTTCTGGAATCGTCCGAATTTCAACGACGTACACCACATAGGACAGAGTGATTTCCACATGCTCTCGACTGTCCTGTCTGGTCCGTCCCACGAAGACTTGTTTTAGGTGAATGTAACTATGATATAGTACCCACTTCCTCGACGGTATAAGAAATCTGTAGTGCGAAATATTTATCTAACTGCTATTTTCAATAGATGTTTTACTTTACAACAAATGTACAATGTGATCAATAGTTTTCGTTCCAATTTAAACCGATCATGTGGAACAAACAATGATGGCATTGATAAAAACCTGTATGGTAGCCTCAATTGTGGTCTAACAATCGAGATTAGACCTACCAGCGAAAGATAAGATTCAGTCGGTGTGAAATGAAAGCAGATTTAATTATAAACCTGATAAATATCCCATAAAAGGGAGCTGAGGAGACGACCGGTACCAGGCGTAGTACCGGCCTTACTCTCGATACGGCAAAGTGTGTCATTTTCAGGAAGAGAACCGCGGCCAACTGGAATCCACTAGGCAAGCTGGTGGTCAGCAGTGGGAAGGTTTGCGCCCTCAAACTTAAAATACAGATGCAACTTTGTCTACCGTCGGACCATAACGAGTAAGGACTCGTTACCATGAAAAGCATGAAATAAAGGGTACGGCTCAGAAAAGCAAAAATCCTACTGCTTTTTGGTCAGACAAATAACAATTTAGCGAACAAGCATGCTTTGTACGCTCTAAGTCCACCAATTGCAGCACATTCGGCAACTCAGGGAACAAAGTAAATCTACTACCAACACAAATTTCCACATCCGTTGAAAGTAGAGATAAGAAAGTTGATTGTTAACACCATTGAGAACAATGTGTTCAAAAGCGGATGACTGAGTGCAAAGCAAGAATGTGAACGCTAACGTACCGATCGCGCAATTGGTGATAAATTCACACTACGTGAGTTGCCGACTGATGTGTTAGATGAGGATAATCCGGGCACATGGATAAAGGAAAGGCGCCGGTGAAATATTTTGGCTTCCATAGCGGAGTTATTCAATGTCATTGTTAGCGTTTCTGTTGGAGATAAGCGAGCTTAGACGTGTTTGGACGGGCCCATCAAGATTGAACAGATGAAGGCAAATGACTCCCTATCCCAACAGTCGTTTGTGTTCGTAATAGTATTAGTTGACGACCGAACCGGGTGGAGTGGAGCTCTCTCATTCGGTGGGATTCATGAGGGATACCGGCGAGAGAAAGAACCTAAAAAGTGAGGAAATAATCGGCCACAGAGCGACTTCAATCCTCACAAATCCCTCGCCCTCAATTTCTCTCAGCCAGTCCTTGATGCTAATGGTAAAAGAAGGATTGAATTGATAAAGTATCCCAATGTGCGATGGACAATTAAGTATCCCGCTCACTTCCAAGATAGATTAGATTGATAAAATCAAATATCTGATTGCTTCATGACTAAACTGTGTCTGATACTTGTCTATCGGGCCAAATACAAATGCTCAAGGATTAGTACTGATGTGAGACCCATTCAATTCTGCAGTAGGACTACATACATCAAAGATAAATAACACACTAAACGTCTTCGCGCTAGTATCTATATTCTAATGTTCACAGTGGAGAGCGGCTGATTCATTCATTTGACACAACGATCACGCTATGCGAGGGCGAGCACTTCGCTGTGGTCAGTAACCCAAACGAAATCGATGACCACCCACACATGACCCCTATCGATCTGGCGACTGGGCTCATAAACTTGATCTCAGTCTCACCTCTGTTCATTAATTGTTCTCAGATATCCACCGTCCTAGCATTTGGTTCGTCAGACCGATATACGGTTTCTTGCTCCATCATTTCTGTTCTCTCTGATCCTCTATACCAACTAGAGATGAGAATTTTGGCGCTTCAGGCCAGCCAATGCGCTGACGTTCGTGATCCACTGATTTCCTCTTCCTAGGATGATAACTGTTTCACTTCGGGCGATCACACATCCGTCTCCAAATCTATCGAAGTCTATTTCCAGTCTTCCTTTACAAACCAGGTAGGCCTGTAAACCCCGAATGATTTAATCATGCATGCCAACTTTTTGAACGCTTGAAGAACCGCACATACTGCTTATAGATCTGCTCACTCACTACCGTCTCCCAGCTTCGCTTTGTGAATGCTAGGAACGGATGCCCGTCGACAGCACAGACTCAAAGAATGCCTCACCAGTTGCAAACCAGAAAGCCTACACCCACCCGTCAATGGTAGCCGACCATTATGGCTGCCTGATAATGCACTATTCGGAAATACCTAAACATTCCAATTATCCATCCCATCTCAAATTCCCGTGAAGGATATTCCGTCTCTGAACTACAAGACAACCCTGGGGATTTTCCGACAGACTTTCAATGTAGCCAATAAACGTAAAACTACGGTGTCGCCTCTGCCCCTGTGTTCCTCAGTCCGTCTCGTAGTCAAACAGCGCTTCAAGTTACCGTTTGACTAGAAATCAGAAATCAGCTGGAAAATGGGTGGCAGAATTCCTGATCCAAAAAGACAAGTCTGCACTCAGCTATGTGAGCAGGTACCTAGTGCAACCAAAAAATTTGGTTAAGAATCACAGCCGTTCTCCTACTTCGAGTTTCGACACCCAAGAAATACCTAACGCATACATTGCGTGAATAAAAAGGATTCCATGAAGCATCGGTCATCGAGAAGCATAATCGAGACCACATTGCCTGCTGCATCGAGCAGAGTGGGGAGCGATAGGCACACTACTCCCCAGAATCAGCAATGTAGGTGAACACTGCGGTCGAATATAGCGGGTGATACGTTTGGCAACAGATGCGGCTCGCGGTCCTAGATGCAAAGTCCATCAAAAACATTAGCATCTTCATAATGTGATGTGCTTTTACAAGACTAGATGACAGTAGTATCGAAACTCATACTCGAAAGAGAGGAACTGACCACTGCGAATCCTCTCATTTGTCTCGTCAACTGCTTGATTGAGGTTGGTAGCACAATGCTAGAAGTGAGCACACGTATGTTCAAGGTTCGAGTGGCGTATGCTGAACTGGGGCATTTTTGACCCGATCCGGTATTTCACTGAAGTTGAAGGGTCGTATGTATTGTGCCGCAATGCGCTCAGTTCTGTTGTTTGGTTGCAAGATAGGAGTGTACGTGCTGAAGATGTTCGTCAATTTGGGGTTTTTGATAACCGAGGTCTGCGTGGGATTACCGGGGTCGGATGGAGTGGCCGGTTGATCAATATCCAGATTAGGAATCGAGTATTGGATTCCGGTTTAGATAATACGATTTCATGACGTGTCAAGCTTGATAGACTGTTGGCTGGGTCACATGTTGCCTATGGCGAACATTCTCCTATTATACCGGGTCCCATTTTCCGTTGCTCCTACGAAGTGGAAGTTAGCAGATCACGTAGTGGCGTGGACTGGGGAAATGTGCAACCCACTATAGTACTCTGTTTCTCACTTCGTTTAGTTCTGTTTTTCACCGGGTTCTTTATAAGGCCATCAGACTAGTGGGCACATCTCTTTTGACGTCCAGTCTACGCTATCGTCGAGATTTTGCATCGCTATCCCTTTCTTATCGGTGATCTTTTGGTTTTCGCTCTTCGGGATTACCTCTAACGTTCCTTTGACTGTAGCCTCTTCCCGCCCATCTGGTTCACAGGATGCTAGTTACCCCCACCAAGTTTCTGTTACTGGATGTCGTGCTTCTATCTTTCAGTCTTTTCACCCAGATTGTAAGACAATAGAACACTCTCCCACCTTCCTTCTTCCAAGGCATTTGCAATTTTGTTTTCCTTTCAAAAGCATGGCCAATAAACTGAATGTACCTTCACAATTCTTTTTCATAGAAAACCCTATAACCAAGGGGTTTAACCCTTATACTATGCTTCACGATATTCTCAAAGAAAAAATGTTGTAATCCGAAAATTGAATCCTTGGAAATGGGGCTTGATAACGATCTTGCTGGATCTTTCCTGTAAAATGCAAAAGTCCTTTGGCACCACTGGAGAATATAAGCATCCATATTATAAGTTACTTTTCACAATTATTAGTTATAAATAGGATGAAATTATCACCTGAGGAATCCGTAAGACTTGTCTTCTGGAAGATCTTTGAGATGGTGTAGAACATTTGTGACAAAAATAAATCGCAGCAATTGTGCAGGGTTGCGACGTGAACGAATGTACAGTGGGCTAGCTGATGTGCAAGGCTATTTCTGTAAATATTAACATACCAAAAAAAGTTAAAGGTTCCTGAATTACAAGCAAGAGGAGCCAGGATCCAATACCCTAGTCCTCTGGTTTCTGTCTTATTATTGTGTCGAATCACTAATGGTCTACCCTGAAGCTTGTCGTTCGTTCTAGCAATCCAATGAACAATGCCCCTGCAGTCCGAAAACTTGGTTTGGCATAGAAGCACAAAAGATTTCAGTAGGATAGCCATGGGAACAAGCCAGGTGAATGTATCTGACTGAGCGACTGAAATGGGGACTTGAGTGACTTTTGTGTAATGTTTAAAAATGTATGAAGAAACGCGCCTCGGCACAGTTGGATCATTGGAGTTTCTTGGGTTGTTATACATGAAACTCAACGGCCAGCTCAGGGTCGGTAACGAGGAAATACGACAAACGGGAGATTTCAAACTGCAAGCAGGAATAAAGATTCCTGTTGTAAGCCATGCTTGTTCCTTTTTACAGGTGATAGGCAAATGGATTATGTATGTTTCTTTCGAGCGTATATACCAGTTTATTTGCACATGTGGATAGCGCGAATTGTAAGGCTGTCTGAACACTTGACGAAACAACACCGATTTAAAGCTGGCAAAAACCAATCATCATGTACTTGATAAATCCGAATCATCCAATCGATACAGCTGAGAATCCTAGTTCGTTCTACACTTTCTGATGAAGAGAAATCAGTGAAATCACAGAACTGATCAAGACCTGCCTGTAACCCTCACATAAACAGAAGAAAAAACGCGCAAAATCCCTGATTCTATCGATGAGGTGTGTAGCTACGCAGTTCAAAACCCTGTGAAACCGACACAAAAATGCCTCTAATGTCAACGTTTAAAGTATAACTAAGAGGGCACATGAATGCCAATTATCGTCACCCGAGCTATCCGTTTTTCGTTATTTTTCCATTGCCTTTATCACCTTTAGACGTAAGCACCAGAAATACTTCACAAGTATAACTGAAAGTAAATGATTCCCTTCCCTCTACCAAGAGCCAGTAAACTCCTTCACATAGGTGTAAATCAGAGTCATGATCAAAGATAAAATTAAACAATCAGCTAATATCGGTTGTCGTTGTCCATTGACATGAATGGCCACCGAATTTTTCCCTGTTCAGCTAACAATTCAGGATATAGCTGACTTTCTCTGCAGCAAACCAAGGATCCCAATAAGGCTAAATCGATTGATAAAGAACCTAAACTGATAAAGTAATTTCCACGACTAACCTTAGGGAGAATTGCCAACCGAGACAAGTAAACCAAAAGCTCTAGTATGTTAAAGTCTAATATCAAACACAATGGAAATACAGAAAGAGTAAGGTCGAATGCCACGAGAAACGGGCTTGAAAAGCATGACAGTGTAGACAGTCGCAGTCGACTGAGCGGCTTTAATTGCTCGACTTGATCAATACAAGGCACCTACCACGGGTTTCTAGTTGGCAATACAGCTGTACCATTGGAGGGAAAATGATAATTCTGGCACAGGATGGTGAGAGTCACTGAATCCAGACAAATCAAGGACGACCCCAGTCGAACGGAAGCAAAATATAACCAAGCTGCACGATGCCAAATGCAACCGCAGGTTCCGGATATGGGAGTATTCATCGATTTCATGGCTAAGTATTACCAGAGGGGGCTTCGGCCCACTGAAATGCACGAGAATGACGAAGAATGATGCCGTGCTGTTGACAGAACACATGAATATTAGAAAAGATCGGTTGACTGTGAACGAATATCCCGTAGGAGATTCTTATGTTTTCGATTTCTATCGTTTGTTCGACTCAATTCAGTTTTTACAATCATTTCTCTAACACTAATGTGTTCCGGTTTGGTTTTCTTAGAAGATAAAGAGGAGAACGAAAAACAGTGAAAGAATAACAGTAAAGTATTAAATTGATGAACCATATCGAAGAAACAAGATTTCGAGTTCAAAAAGTAATTGTTTGAAACATTTAAGCATATCAACCGTTGTCAATCACCGCCTAGACGGGAACCGTCTGCGGTTAATGACAACGATGTAATCCACAAAAGGTGGATATCTTTGATGACACTTTCTCTGTTAGATGCTTCCAGGTCCGTCCATTCGTGGCCCACAATCCATACGCTGCGCAATCCCAAAGACATCTGGTGACCAGGAGTCCGGGAAGTCATTGCGCCCAGCGATGGATTACAAAATGGTGGGAAATGAAGAAGGTTGTGGTCAACGCAAATGAATGCCACTTCTTAAGACCACGAAGGCCGGATGTAACTGAGGTGATCGAGGTACTGGATAGTGGGTACAACGCTTCGAGGAGCGTTCTAATTGTCCCAGCTCCACAAAAGACCTTCTCATAGTAATGAAAAAACTGCAAACGTCAGTCCGACCCATAAATGCCATGTTCAAAGCAGATTTCACATAAGAGAAAAGTCGACGGACCAATTAAAGTGCCCCCGTATTGTTTCAAGGTAAATGGCGAGGTTATCGCACCTCAAGACACTCGGGGAAAAGGAAGAAATCCAGAAGAACCGCGATGTGCTCACCGGAGGAAACCGTCGGGGTATTAGTCTGGTAAGTTTGTCATTCGAATCTCTAGTAGGCGTCATTTTTGCGCCAGTTGTTTGATATTCGCAAAAAGTGTGCAAAAGCCAAATCGGATCCAGACCCGATCGGGGCTGTGAGCCAGGGCTTAGCCTCCAATCGGGAACCAAGGAAGAGCATTATGCAATCTGGTACATTCCGAGATTTCGCATAACCAAAATGGCCTCCATTTCACTGGTTCACCATGACGAAAGCGAGCCCACGCCTAATGAATAAGCGGTCGGGGAAAGGCAGCCGTGTTCTTGAGGGTGTAGTGGGTTATTGCTTTGGAAGCGTTCTTCCTAAGCACTACCACAAGTGTGCTCTTGATACTAAGACGTGGAGAGTATCGCAAATGAAATAAGACTACTGCTTCTTACGCTTAAGCCAGAAAGTTCATCGAAAGTCACAGGCTCGTCTGGAACAAAGTAGATACTTTGCCAGTACAGCCTGGCCACACAAGAGCTAGAGTAGCGCCCTTCAATAAGCAGACATACTCTGGGCCGGGTAACCGAGTAATGCCGGTGGCCCACAAGTCAACTGACGGAGGTAAACATTAAACCAACAGCTTGAAATTCTTCCTTGACTGAGACCACTTACGAACCTACGTATTCTCATTGTGCACAACGTCTGGTCTACTCAAACTTCCAATTTTTACACCTTTTGTTTCATTCAAACATTTATTGGAATTTCAGTTGGTCCTGATGGAATTGACGTTGCTGAAAGACGTCCAGGCACTGTGCACTAGCACCTGCCCTCGTCTAACTAGTTTTCATTGACTGAAGCTATTTTTCATTCTCGATACTCCTTCAAACTAGCCAGAGTAAATGCGCCAACGCTGATGCGAATTCAACAGAAAACGTAATCAGAACACTTCTTTTATTAATGAAATAGCAATGTACACCATTTTTCTGGAAGGTGGCTGCGGCCAACACAGAGCTGCCAAATGGGGAAGTTGACCGGCGGTGGGAGGGTGAAAACCCGCGACCTTCATGTCCAGACGTCACGACCTTATTCGCTTGGTTACCGCCGGCTGTCCTCTGTTTGATATCCGTTCAATCTTGAATGCTGTGATTCTGGAGATGCAGAACGATTGTTGCCCCTTCGGTCACACCATCGATTACTTCCTGTTGGCACAAAATTCAGACGTTCTTACCGTTCTTAAGCCACCTAGAACTCACCTTTTTAGAGTCAGTCATGGGTTCAGGTCGATAATACTGCTGAAAGCCACAGATGGAGAGGTTACATACAACATTCCCGGTCGATTCCGATCAGGCGCTGATATTCAGTTGCTTCCGTGGGCACTCCAAACGAAAGACAAAGCGGCGATCAAAATGCGATAACATGTCTCTTCCGAATTTCCTTTCATCTCTTCTTAATCTGCTAGCTGAAAAGCTTGAATCAACGCCACGTGATAGCATCAATCAGCACTGGTCAAAGATTCTTTGTGTTTTGTTGGCTCATAGAGCTGTACCCGACACACCTAGACGTGACATCGATTTTATGCTAAGCCTCTGTCCCTTCTTGAAGCAAGCCAGTCCATTTCCGCTGTGAGAATAAGGAAGGATGGCCCGTAAAGAGAGGTGAGATTAACACAGTCCGTCTAGGGATCGCATCAGATATGGAACAGCTGGTTGGTCTGGGGAGATCCAAAAGATGTTTCTATTCCTCTGAGTGACTGATAACAGGATCCAAATATGACCGAAACAGCTTGTGAAATTGACGGTTTATCAGCATATAGTCAACAACGGCAACTCGTGTTTGTGGCATTACAGTTCAGATGGCCTCGCAAAGCAACCGTTCCCAATGCCATTCTGTCACACAGAACAACTTTCTGAGATGGAAGTCTGCAGGGAAACCCAAGTCATAGAACGTTCTAAAGGCCCAGGTTCCGATGGCCTTTCCCAATTCCATCTAGAAATGCGTGAATGTTAATTGCCGGGGAAAATCCGTTTAGGTCCTGCCTTCTTCGGGGAATCGATAACCCAAATTTAGAAAGAGTCTGCAAGATGAATGAGAAAAAGCATAATCTGAATAGCATGGAAGCTGTTAGCAACCTATCCTCCATTGCATGTCGCTCAATACATACAACCAGCGGTTCTGTGAGGAACAGATTGGGTTCGCAATCGCTGTGCACACCCTCCTACACTCAATAAGGCACCGTTAACCATCCCGAAGGCTGACAATGATCGTCCTTAGACGTGTGCGCGGTCTTCAATTCCGTCAACAGGATACCAATACGGCACTGTCGGATGAGAAATGGAATATTTGAGAGTCGTGTTGATTCTCAAAGAGATATCCAGGTTACGTATGTGTACTGCCTCCAAAATGAAACGTAATTCGTCGTGACTACAAGCAGCGTGCATCTGTATTCATTAATTTAGTGTCCAGTACCTAGGCGGTTTGATTATAACTAGAGCTGGAATGCCAGCACAAAACAGTCGGCGAGAGCAACATCAGATTTCGCGAAACTACGGAACTCTTGGCACGATCATATACGGCTTTTTCCCAAAGCATGTGTGTACAACGTCAAGGTTCGTAGTGTAAGCATAATCAGAATCATTCAGCAATAAACTGCAGGACAAGGCTATTGGATCCTTGTCTTTCTCATCGAGAAACAAGTTGCAATGGAAAGAATAAACTTGCAAGGTGGTAAAGAACTGGACATACACAAGTGATAAAACGTTGCAGCAGCCGACACACAGATTAAAACATAACTATGCAAACATCCTACTCTCAATGGTCCTTACTGGACAACAAGTGATAATACAATCGGCAATAGTCACGGTTCTCTTAGACAGCCTGCAATATATCCAACCAGCTGATTGACGGGTCTTTCGAATCCCAACTATGAAAAGATGAGACATCTAACTTACTACAGTGGATTGCACATTTCCCCATTCCACGCCACTACGTGATCTGCTAACTTCCACTTCGTAGGAGCAACGGAAAATGGGACCCGGTATAATAGAAGAATGTTCGCCATAGGCAACATGTGACCCAGCCAACAGTCTATCAAGCTTGACACGTCATGAAATCGTATTATCTAAACCGGAATCCAATACTCGATTCCTAATCTGGATATTGATCAACCGGCCACTCCATCCGACCCCGGTAATCCCACGCAGACCTCGGTTATCAAAAACCCCAAATTGACGAACATCTTCAGCACGTACACTCCTATCTTGCAACCAAACAACAGAACTGAGCGCATTGCGGCACAATACATACGACCCTTCAACTTCAGTGAAATACCGGATCGGGTCAAAAATGCCCCAGTTCAGCATACGCCACTCGAACCTTGAACATACGTGTGCTCACTTCTAGCATTGTGCTACCAACCTCAATCAAGCAGTTGACGAGACAAATGAGAGGATTCGCAGTGGTCAGTTCCTCTCTTCGCAGTATATTTCGATAAACTACTGTCATCTAGATCTTGTAAACAGCACATCGAAATTATTACCAATGCTATGTCTTTGCGATGGACTTTGCATCTAGGAGCGAGCCGCATCTGTTGCAAACTATACCCGCTATAACGATCCTGCAGTGTTCAACCTAACAACATTGCTGATTCTCGGGAGTATGTTTGCCTATCGCTCCCATCTCTGCTCGATGCAAGCAGGCAATGTGTCTCGATTATCTTCATCGGGATGACCGAAATGCTCATGGAACCTTTATTCACCACAATGTATTTCGTAGGTATTTCTTGGGTGTCGAAACCTCGAAGTAGGGTAAACGGCTGTGATCTTAACCAAAATTTACCTCTTGGTTCACAGGTACCTCTGCACATACGCTGAGTGCAGACCTTGCTTTTTGGGATCAGTGAATTCCTTGCCACCTCATTTCGCATCTGATTTCTGATTCTAGTCAAACGGTAAACTGAAAGCGCTGGTTTGAACTACGAGACGAGGCCTGAGAACACTCAGGGGCAAGGCGACAACCGTATTCTACGTTTATTGGCTACATTGAAGTCTGTCGAAAATCGCCCAGGGTTGTTCTTGTAAAGTTCATGAGACGGATATATCCCCGGAATCTTAGACATGGATGGATACATTGGGAATGTTAGTACTTTCCGAATTATGGCATTATCAGCACCCATAATGGTCTGCTACCATTACGGTTGGTGTAGGCTTTTGTTTGCCAACTTGGTCTGAGAGCATTCTTTGAGTCTGTCTGTCGACTGGGCAATCCGTCCTACATTCACGAAAGCCGAACTGGAGAACGATGAGTGTAGCAGATCTATAAGCATATGTGCGTTCTTTCAACGTTCCAACAAAGTGGCATGCATTGATAAAATCATTTCGGGTTACAGGCCTACCTGGTTGTAAATGACGACTGGAAAAGAACTTCGATATAATTTGGAGAACGAGTGTGTTCGATGCCACGAAGCTGAAAAAGTTATCATCCTAGGCAAGAGAAAAATCCAGTGGATCCACGAACGATCCAGCGCATTGCTGGCCTGAAGCCCAAACATTCTCATCTCTACATTGTAAAGGAATCAGATCAGAGAACATGAAATGATGGAGCACAGAAACCGATATATACGGTTCTGACGATACACACATGCTAGGAAGGTTGGATATACTGAGTAACAAAATTAATGAACAAACGGTTGAGAACTTGAGATCATTGTATGCGAGCCCAGTCGCTCAGAATCGATAGTGGAAGTCTGTGTGAAGCGTGTCAATCGATTTCGTTGGAGTTACTGACCAACGCGAAGTGCTCGCCCCTCGCACAGCGCGATCGTTGCTGTCAAACTTGAATGAATCAGGCCGCTTCTCCACGTGAAACATGGAAATACTAGATACTAGCGCGAAACGTAACTATCAAGTTGTTATTCACATCTTTGATGTATTAGGCCTACTCAATCAGAAGTTGATGGTAACTCCACATAATAACTTTACCTTAGCATTTTTATTTGGCCCGATAGACACAGTAATCAGAAACACAGTTTAGTCATGAAGCAACTCAAGATATTTGATTCTTACACTTGTGACATCTATCTTGGAAGCTGAGCGGACCTTAATTGTCCAATCGCACATTGAGAATACTTTATCAAATATCAATCCTTCTTTTACCAAATTACGCATCAAGGAACCTGGCTGAGAGAATTGAGCGAGGGGATTTGTGAGATTGAAGTCGCTCTGGGCGATAATTCCTCACTTTTAGTATCTTTCTCTCGCCGGTAACCCTCATGAATCCCCACGAAATGAAGAAGCTCACTACCACCCGTTCGACGTCCCACTAATACTATTAACGAACACAAAACGACTGTTTGGGAATATGGAACGTCATTGCCTTCATTCGTTCAATTCTTGATGGGCCCGTCCAAAAACACGTCTAAGCTCGCTTATCTCCAAACAAAAAGAAAACTGCTAACAATGACAATTGAATAACTCCCTATGAAACCCAAAATAATTTCAACCGGCCGACCTATTCACTTATCCATAATGCCCGGATTAAATCCTCTACTCTAACACATCAATCGGCAACCACTAGTGTAATTATCACCAAATGCGCGATTCGTACAGTTAGCGTTCACATCTGCTTTGCACTCAGTAATCCCGCCTTTTTGAACACATCTTGTTCTCAGGTTAACTAACAATCGCAACTTTCTTACTCTATCTTCAACGGATTTGGAAATTTGTGTTGGTATTCCATGAATTTACTTGTTCCTCTGATGCCGAATTGCTGCAATGGTGACTTAGAAACGCGTACAAACGCATCTTTCGCCGGGATTGAAATAATAAACTAAAAATCTGGTAACTGCCGGAATTAAATTGATCCGACGACGATCATAGTCAATTTGTATTCTCTTCCGAAAATTGATTGCACCAGGTGCTTTTGCCCCATGAGAACGGATATTTCTCGTCCAAATGTCAACACAGTTAAAGAAGTAGCATTTTGCCAAGCATCCCAACTTGTTGTGAACGAAACTGGGAAGCTCGTGGAAGATCCCGATTTCTCTATAACTCAACATCGAAGTTCGATTATATTTCCAATTCCTCTGTTTGGTCAATTGACACCATTCCAACTGATTCATGTAACCCGCTGATAATCCTACTTCATCTACCAGACTCCCAGCTAAACTTCTCCCTAAAGTATTCAACTAAACAGTCGAGCCTCTACTATCTTCCAATAATAAGTCCTCCATTTCTATTGCATACAGTCTCACTAACCGAAGTTCGCCGCACACCGATGTCGCGCATAAGCCTAAACACTTCTGACTGTTACCCGAAGCAGCTGCTAATTCCATTTTTTTCGTCCACTTCCACTCACCAGTTCTCATGGTCATTCTAAAGGCCAGTCATCAGTTGATGTTTTAGATGCCATCTTATTCACCACGTTGTAGTTCGAGGGCTGGCGTTATTGTCTCATCAGACTAAGTGACCTTCGAGAGATCTAACGGTTTTGATGGACTTTGCATCTAGGACCGCAAGCGACATCTGCTGCCAAACGTATCAGCCGCTATATTCGACCGCAGTGTTCACCTACATTGCGGTCCTTCGGATTTCCTAGCCTGTCTCATAGTTTCTGCCCGTCACTGGCATGAAAAGCCGAATCCGACAGACGTTCTAAGGCCAACCGCGTTGACAGTTTGTGGCGGTGGCTATTGAGCTGCAGTGAAAATCACATTAAAACTAATGCATGGTGCAATTCCATGTACGTGGGCCAGTACGATCTACAGTTGTGAACGAAATCGCGCCAACGGTAGCATATTGCGATATGATCGATCTGATTCAGATTAGGATGCCGTGTCGCTGTGCAATGCGAACTGTATCGAAAATTCATACTAGATAGGAGCGGACGATTGTGTGCACAAAACTAGAGGAGCCTGTCTCCGTTATTTGTACGCTGAACGGGTAAGGTATAACGCCCGCCTACACATATCTTTGATGCATTAATTTTTCTAACTTGTGCATTGAAATCATCAGTTGGTTGTACATTGTCAGAGCATTTGCTCCTGAGGACGAGAGCAGCGAGTGTCCTAAGACTCGTCCGTTTGCGTGTCAGTGCTACTGTCTGTTGTCGTATGTGTCGAGACGTTAAACAACCTGAGGTTTACATCGCCATTCTTTCCAACGCCAACTCATTGCTTGGAGTCTTACGGGTCTTAAACGACCACTAACTGGAATCCATTCCAAGAGAGCCACTTCAGGCTTGTCAGTGAGAACTATTTCTTCACTGCGTACACCTGAAACTCGGAATATTTTAATGAGATATTATGCGCAGTTAGTTGAATTAAAACTACTCGAATCCCGAATCCCTGTTCCACTGAGGAAGCAGGCTTCAATCGCCAGTGCACCACATGGTGATCGCCAAGTCCGCCTGTCGATCGATCTGCACAAGAGTGCGCACATTAAAGAGGTTGACGAGGCTTGAGTAGATGTGAACCGCCGGGTTGAAAACCACTTAGGACACTATTTGACAATGAGCCGTTAAAAACATCCAGGGTATTATAAGTTGGCGTATTATGGTTAAGCAGAGACAGATAAAACACCAAAGCTTGGTATATATATATATATTTATAGAGGCTAGAAAAGCGCACTAGAAGAGTTTTATTCTCAATTTCCAAACACAACGATATGCTTGGATGCACTGATGGCGAATCGAGTAAGAATCAAAATACTGATTCGCGGCTAGAATAGTTGAACAGTATGGAGCAGTCATTCAGTTTATACAGTTCAGGATTACGAATATCATTCTCGAGAAGAGATGGCCGGGAAAGGGGACTGAACGGCACATCAAAAAAGTTCATGTACAATGTCCAAAAATGATTATTCCATCATCTTTCTTTTCTCAAGCGACAGTGCCAATAATTCATTCTGAAGGAGTCTCCGAAAAGCAGTGCGGGAAAAGTTTAATGGCTGTGAGTGAAAAATATTCAATTAAGCCCACCCGATAATTGTTCAAAAGCTCGATTCCACTACCAGTGTGCAACACACCTACGTTTGTATATTGACTCGCCAGCCCATGTACAGTCAGTCATAAGTAGTTGATCAAAAGAATCCAATGCTATCATCCGGGTTAGTTAGGAAAGGGAAAACACTAAGGCGGCTTAGTAGTCAAACAACTATTCAATAAGAAGGATCTGGTTGACATCGGAGATTCATTCGCTGTCATCTATGGAGTATCGGAACCAGATTTAATCCCATCGGGAACGTTATGTTGTGCCCAAATTGGTCGATAGCAATCACGATTCGCAATCCACAACAATGTAAGCAAAAAACGATTACTTCACAATGTACGTATACCCGGCGCGAGAAGCATGACATACTCAGTGTTTTGATTAACACCATTTTCTGTCGGTGTTTACACAGTGTTCCATTTCGAAATCACGCATTAGATGCTTTTGGTGCCTTTTCAGTCTATACATTATTGTAAAAGCTTGGGAATAAATAATATCTGCACCCGTCTCCTAAATGACCTACGAGAAATTTTGTCAAAGTGTAACAGAATAAAAAAGGTGAAAATTGACTTTATTAAGTGCGTGATACAACTACTGGTTTCTCCGGAAATAAACTGATATGAACAAATTGTTCACGGCAATAAATTGAATCGAATCGGAGACCTTCAGTTAAGCAACGATGGAAACAAGGTGATGAAACGCCGTCACCTAGTGAACAAATATACTGAAAATCCAACCGACATCCCATCTTTTTCACCATCAGTGAGCCACAGCCATGATGCATTGAGACACCACGAGGGAGAACAAAATGGGATGTACTTTCTCCCAGTTAACGCATGTATTGGTAGCAATGTAATTCCGATACATGCTGATGAGCAATGGGCCCGCCATTGCCCCTCAATATCTTTTGAGTATTCTTGATCTGCAGCCCAGCAACTCGACTGAGCAGCAACTGTATATCGCACTAACTAATATAACGTTAGAATTTTGATTTCGGTGTCCAGGGCGCAGATACTATATGTAACTCTTGCATCAGATCATCAAACATGTATTGGACAATCTTAAGGTCCAGGCTCTGCTGTGCTACAGAATGAACAAGACCCTAGAGCAAAGCGCATTCTCGAGCGGATGCAATTAAGCTATGAAGAAACGGCTTTATTCGTGTTTAAATATTTACTAGATTTCAATTAAGTGGCACATGGAGCTTCCTTATGGAACGCTGTCACTTCCTCTTGAATTTGAGGAGCACGTTTCCCATCAAATTGGTCTAGATCTTATTTAAGAACAAAATGAGCATAGTATTCTCCCAAATAATTGAACTATTCATCATTTTTCAATATAGTCTATCATAAATCCTAGCATTCTTCCCACCAAATCTCCGAAATTTTCACATTCCACCAAGCTTTTAGTTTTCCTGTTGAAATGAGTGGTGGAATCGAAGGTCAGACACGTTCAACTAGATATAATACACTATAACCAGGTGTAATAGAAGAAATATGTAAGTAAGCGCATTACATTTTATCATAAATCGATATACCATATGTTTGTAAGGAGATTTCGGCTGAGCCAGGGAAATTGCAAGGGTGCATCACGAGTACCGCAGGTGGCATTCAACAGTTCAAAAGGACTGCCAAAGTGATTCAATATTTTAGATCCAATACTACTAATTGGAAACTATTCTTTGAAAAGGATTCCTGATAATTGACAGTTGATCCTTGTTACATGGATAGCAAATTGATAGCTGTGTAAAATTAATCCATTTAATCCATTTTCTTTGCATTTGCTTTGCATTTGGTCATTTCTACTGATCATAGGTTTTTTTCTTACCTGAAATTACACTACTTAAGTCTTAACCGAGAACCGAAACAAGTCGAACTGATTTTCGTGGGTATCAGCTACACCAATACAAGTTTCTCTCGACTAGCTGCATTGGGTTCATATCAACGTGGACCACACCTGTGACTTTTCCGTCATGTGAGTATACGTACGGGATCACACTCATTCACCAAGGGTATCCCTAACTCGCTTACTCAAAGCGCACGTGTTTGAAAAATGGACTAAACAACTGAACAAAATGCCTCGGCACCCAATCAGTCAAGGGAGTAACAGCATGGGATAAAATGCAAAAAAGGAGGAACGGAAATCTGTCATGTAGACAAAATACTTGCTTGGCTAGTGTTGTCTTCCCACTTCCGGGCAGACCACGAATCAGTATCAGGTATCGTACTTTCCAGCCTCGTTCCGAAGCCGTCCGCAGTAATGCAGAAATACGCGAGATTTCTGGAGATGGTTTCAACTTATTCCGATCGTTCTTCCTCTCCGAATCGGACTCTCCGGATGAATCCGGGTCCGCCGGATCAGCCAGGGAAACATGAAAATCCGACTGAAATAGAAAGCGGTGAAAAATCCAAGCATAAAACAGTCAGGAGCCATAATAGTATTTGGCTAAAATGACAAGGTAGTATTGAAAAAATGATTTCCGTAAATGACTAATCATCATCATCACCATCGTTCAGCGTTAAACAGCAAGGCAAGCCTCACTGACCGCTGCCTTTCTCCAGAGTGAATCTCCAAGGTGAACAGGGAGTGGTCCTACACAGGCGGGAAAAGATAAGATGCTGCTGCAGCCAACACACGAAACACAGTCTAACTGTAAACACGAACTTTGTCAATCATTCTGATTCGATAGAAAATGACAACACGATCGCCACTGTTCTCGGTTCACTGCTATATCCTTCAGTGTCTCCAGCCAGCAAGTCGACGAATCTTTCGGACCCCAACCACGAAGGTGTGAGACACCTACTTTACCTAAGTTCGCTGTACATTTTCTCACTCCACGTTGCCACGTCATCTGTTGGCTTCCACATGGCTTCTTCCATTCCTTAGGAATTGAAGTTAACGTACAAGCTAAAGAGACTTAGGCAAATAACTCAGCAGACTGTAATTGGTGATAGCAACCAACAGCCGACTGTTTTTAGTTTAGCATTTAAAATTTCCAATCATCTGCAAAAAAATCGAGATGCAGCAGGAAAGCCAAAGAAGCACTTACTGTGCGACAATATTCTTGTAAGAGACATACTGTTAGATCTTTTTTATTTACTTTAATTACAAGTGGTGTGACAGTGATTATTTTTAAGGAGATTAAACTGCAAATTTGTGAGAGGATTGGTGGCGAAAGGATTCGCATCTGAAAAATTCATTTCAAACACCAAAACACTGACGGCGTGATTGAAACCGGCCAAAAGTGTCTACCGGAGATTGAGTGGATCAGGTCTAAAAGTCATAATTATAATAATTATACAACCAGGCTAACGAAGATGCATGTCAAAGACTTGTTTTCAGTCAGCACTGCATCGTATAGAACCGAAACATCACCGCATTTCTTTTCGATACCACCAATTAATTACCTGCGTGAAAATCGATCAGCAAAAATTATTAACTGCCTACGTGGAAAAAAAACTATTAGTGTAATGAAGATAAAGCCTGTTATGACTCGATGGTTATGACCAAAAAAGCTGATAAGAGTCAACTGTGCAACACCATGGGGATTTTCAACGTTTCTGCTACCTGAAAAATCACTGTATAAATGGACATTGTTGGCATTAGAATAAGACAGGACGGGAAATGGATCAGCACGCGAAGCGACCATCAACCACGTGCGCTCAGTTTCCGGAGCGGCGGATCACCGTTAACTCAATTATTTCAATTTAATACCTGAATAGTAACCTCGTCAGGAGAGGATTCGGTCGCCAGGAGAACCGACGAGAGTCAGTCTAGCGTACCTGATGGATAGGATTTTCTAGTCCCGTGATTTGTTCAGTGTTCCAGTCCGAGCAGAAATGTAATGTTGCTAATCCTTAACTATGCTTCCACGCTTATCCGTGATGATTTGAACATTGAGACTCATTAATGGAACAATTAAAACAGGAAAAGGAACTCCGATAATTTACTTATGCACTGATCGGAATTCTTATTCCATTCATAAAATCGTAAAAACTCACTACGCACAATGACTAGTTAATTTAAATGGAAGAAATAAGTTTCCCAAATCGCTGTGCTATTAAGAAAGACCGTTTTTACCATTTGCGAATACAAAAAATGAAGACCGTCAAGCGACAAAAGGTGGCAGAAGAACTCGAACTTGGTGCGGATAAGCCGAAATCTTACCAAGAGAATCGTTTAATCGACGCTATTATCAAAAGCAGTAATTATAACCAGAATATACGGTGCGTGAATACATACAGAACCACGGCGATGGTTTCACGTTGCGATGGTGGTGAAGAGTCAACCGTCACTAATAAAGGACCACAAACGTGCTCAGTAAATCAGTCGCTGTACTGCACTACGGAACAGCTAGTAACTATTGTTCATCGTACCTGACGAAAGGTTGCATCTGATGAGCTCTGAACCAAGCAGCAATTCAAACAACCACGACCAACAATCGAAAAGACTGTTAAATACAATTGATTACGACTCCGTGTACCATATATTCAAGCGATCCGGTTCCACAGGCACATGGTATCGCCAAATTAAATCAGACAAAATTGCAGAAAATTAGTTAGCCAGCAACCGGGCGTAAGACTGTGGATAACAGAAATTTACCCCGTAGACAAAAAGATGATAACGGCTCCACCATCTAGTCGAATTCTGCGTCAAGCACAAAGGTATACTTAGACTGGGGCAGCCAGTTTTTTTCGACTACCTTATTTCCAGCAATGACGATCACATTCATTTAAATCCTACAGCTAAGAAAAGCTCAACATGTCAATCGCATTAAGAATCAACCGTTGCACTCCTGATCGGCGGCTTTCAACTGGCAGACACAGTGCAATTGAGACAAAAGTTTCTGATTCGATTTCTTTTACCACCGAACACTGTCTCATTCGGATAGCCTTTAAATGGGCACAGATTCTTGAAATATTGTACATTTATCGTAAACGATTTCTGAATTATGATTAATATTACCACGACCATTAACTATTGTCGTTATTACTATTAAAGTAATTCGCAGGCACCGGTTTTGTTGATCGCTCCTTCAAAAGTACGATAAAACGAAATTTGAGTTTTGATATCGTTCGCAGAAAACGATTAATATATACATACATAGTACCGATAGTCATTCACCAGGACAAACCATCAAATTACACTCATCTCTTTCATGAGTGCTAAACAAAACGTCGATCACCGGATTCGTAACAGACATCAAGCTTGTCATAGTGTGAGCATCCTTGTCCTGAGAAGAGGGAAATGATTACTCAAAAATGCACATAACATTTTGACTCTGGACCGTTGCAGCGCGACCTATACTGGTGATCATGGTCATGAATTTCAGAAGAAATAATCAGTAGGAGCAAAATTAGGAAAATAGTAACAAGTTACTGTAAATATATAAGCTGAACTAACAAATACCCATCGTGAAAAGATAGTGAAATTCCAGTTCATCACTATGGCATACAAAACGAGTGTGATGAGGACGAAATGACCAATTGAAGGCCTGGAATCAACTCAACTTCTTGCGTAACCACAGCGACAGTGTCACCTACTATTTATAAAATCCAATCTTCCATTTGCGATGGCTGTTTATGCAATAAAATCCAGTCGTGCGTACCACACTTTGGCGCAGTAAGACATCACAAGTCACGTGAAATAGGCAGAAGAAAGCATACCATCAAGACACGCAGAGTTAATCGATTATCATCAAATTTAGCACTCTTGGATTAGCGAATAATGACGGGAGACAGAGTTGAGTAGGATTGTCCTAGCTCATGTGAATGACCGTCATGGATAACCATGAAACGAAACAGAGATCATTCCTTTGCACAAATCAAACCTCTGGTTATGAGATGATTGACCAGAGAATTTGCGTGTTGGCATTGTTCCAGATACACGTAAAAAAAGATAATCAAATTGTTTGAATTTAAAAATTGCTCAGTAAGACAGTTCGCCTCAGAGTGATTAATTTACATCATATGAAAAGAAACGACTCTCCCAGAATAAAAAGTCTTTCCTCACTAGCGCAATCGCTACTACAATCGAAAACATCTGGTGGGAGTGGTGTGCTCTTTCTCGTTACCATGTAGTTGAGACACCTTCGGATAACCTCACACCATTAATCACTTGTCGACTCACGCATATAATTCCGCTATCCGTTCAAGGAAGTCTTCCAGCCCCCACATGAAAAGGATACTGATAAATCTGACCCACCCTACAGCATGGAAAACAACAAATAATCATTCACTGGTTTAAACGACGGATTTTCACCCGTCGTGCCTTCAAACACACAACCATGAAGCTCGCTGAAAATCTAAACATAGGTGATAACTACTCAACGAAGATTACGGAATCCGCTTCCGGAACGGCTATCAAGACGGAGAGTCGCTGACTCGAAGGGGCAGTGTGAGAGGCTTACAAAAACCCACCGCGAAATTATCTTCATTTTGTCTTCACCCAATCCCTTACTTTGTCAAAATTATCATCGCAAGGTGTTGAACTGCCGAGCAAGCCCGTTGACCCGTACGCTTCTCTGAGAGTTACACAACAATGGCAAAAAAGAACAGCTAAACACTCGGGCCTCTACTATCTTCTAATAATAAGTCCTCCATTTCTATTGCATACAGTCTCACTAACCGAAGTTCGCCGCACACCGATGTCGCGCATAAGCCTAAACACTTCTGACTGTTACCCGAAGCAGCTGCTAATTCCATTTTTTTCGTCCACTTCCACTCACCAGTTCTCATGGTCATTCTAAAGGCCAGTCATCAGTTGATGTTTTAGATGCCATCTTATTCACCACGTTGTAGTTCGAGGGCTGGCGTTATTGTCTCATCAGACTAAGTGACCTTCGAGAGATCTAACGGTTTTGATGGACTTTGCATCTAGGACCGCAAGCGACATCTGCTGCCAAACGTATCAGCCGCTATATTCGACCGCAGTGTTCACCTACATTGCGGTCCTTCGGATTTCCTAGCCTGTCTCATAGTTTCTGCCCGTCACTGGCATGAAAAGCCGAATCCGACAGACGTTCTAAGGCCAACCGCGTTGACAGTTTGTGGCGGTGGCTATTGAGCTGCAGTGAAAATCACATTAAAACTAATGCATGGTGCAATTCCATGTACGTGGGCCAGTACGATCCGCATTTTTGAATGGAACCACGCCAACGGTATCTTGCTGGCGGATGGCATATCTTACTCAGGCTAAACGTGGAGTGAGGACACCATGTCACTGTGCCACGCGAACTGTTTTGGAAATTCGTGGTGGTCAAGAAAAGCCGACTGTTTAAATAAACCCGGAGAAGTCTGAGTTGGTAATCTATACGCGTGTCGACAGGAGCTTCTGAAGTACCAGCCTTTCCAACTCAAAAACTGAACTTAAAGTGGCATCACCTACGGCAGTGTCAGGGTATCGGCTCCCGTGAGCGAGTGCATCATAAAACTCATCCTTTCTTGTGTTAATGTTGCCGTCCGTTGGAGCATACGGATGAGCGAGCATAAACTACGCTTAGCACAGCTTCCCTCTCCAAGTCCAACTGAACCCTGGAATCTTACGGCTCATAAACAACCATTACGCGGGATCCAGTCAAAAAGGGTCGTTTTAGCATCGTCAGTGGGATCTATTCTCACAACACATTAACCAACAGTACGATTTACTTCGGCTATTGAGATGCGCAGAAAATAACATAATGAGATGTTTACCACAGTTAGTTGAATCATTGATGTGGCAGGCATCAATCGCCACGGAGTCCATTATCAATGCTAAACACCCTTTTTGACCAATCCGTATGGTTATACTTAAAAGGATTTGAACCGCAAAAAATAGTCTCTCACGTCAATTTTGATAATGAGCTACAGCAATTATCGGACATATTCTCAGTGGGGGAGTTTTGTATAAGTGGGTGGGGGGGGGAGGCAGTTGGGAATAGATGCAGACAGAACCAAAAGAGAGAACTGCGAACAGCATCACATTTATAGCTAACCATTTCGCTCGATCCAATGGGTACCGTGACCCTGATTATCCTGCGCGTCGAACGATGCAATATGAAATTCTCACTGATCATGGAACTGATGGGAAGTGGTGGGCCGGTTCTACTAGGTAGTCCGGGAGTTAGGGTTCTCAATCAAAGCCTTTGGTTCTAACAAGAACCTGTTCTCAAGGGAGCGGGCATCGACTGAATGGAAGCCTATCTGCTGGGATAAATTATTCTTCCACTCATTTTTCCAAGTGAGTTCCCAGTTGAAACCAACCAGTAACCTGGATGACCAGAATACTTCATCATGTCTCTACTCATTGATCTTCCAGGGATGATGTATTCTTCCGCTTAAAATGGGCCATCCTATGGAGCTCACTGGGTCATGGTATCGCGCAAGTCGTGACACTGCGTCAAGTCGAAACCTTAAAGCGACGGTTTTTCGTCATGCTTTTGCTGACATCAGGAATACTAGGAGAAAAAAATTATGATCACAAGTACTTTGGGACCAATCGTTCAAAAACCAAAACACCTGATATTTTATGATCCAGTGGCTTGGCTAGCCTGAGTGCAACGACGACTTTCACCTTCGTCAGCACTACGCGAAGTCGAATGAACAGATAAGCATGTAGGTTGTTGAAACACAAAGAACATATTTAGAGGTGTCAGTGAGTTTCGTGATTTCTTCTCGGACAATAGTAAGCTGCATCAGGTGAAGATGTAACTACATGATCTCAGGCGGAAGTATTACGAACTGATAACATGAAACCTGAGGCTCACAGTTTATTACGAAAGGTACTTTATGGCGGACAGTGTACAATATTTTCAGCTGGTTTTAGTTGCTACCGTAGCACCGCCTACTGGAGAAATCAAAGAACAGCGAAAAGATGTGTGGAAGCGAGGAACAACAGAGCTCATACAGAACAAGAAAGGTTTCAAAGACAAGAACGCCACTGACTTGGGTAAAGGCAAATCTGAGTTACGTTACATCTTGGATAACCTTTGACGAATTGCGGACGATTCCAGTATAAAGGAGACCACATTGTCAATCGCCTATTTCGTCCGAACCCTTATGACAAAGGTAGTTTAGTGTAGTTAAAACCTCGTCCACTTACATGATGAAGATAGCTGATAATTGTGTCAAGAAATTGCATCACAAGGTCTTCCCAGCCGACGTACCATTTTTTCCAACCTAGCCTGACACATCCGCTTTTTCAGTTGACGTTTATTGTTACATGCCTCATGCACGAGTCCAGTAGGAAGTGCATATCCATTAAATTCAAGGATCCACTTCAATGAAGGATGGAGACCGGTAAACTTGGTCCGAAGAGTTGGAGAAGTATTGAACCAAACAAGAATTCAATGGGTCAGTGGACTTTAATCAGCTGCTCATACTAAATGGTTTAGTTCATTTCGTTGCCTGGCCTAGATATCAAATGATCAAGCCCAAACAATGCTCATCATCTCGGTTGAATGCCGGTGGATAGTTTCAAGTTCAAATCCGATATAACCCTATGCGGCTTTTGTGGTTCTACTCAGAACAACTGTAGTATGACAGAAAATAGTACACCGTTGAAGAGAGAAAACTACCAGTCAGGTATGGTATGACGGGTAGCATCAGTTTCTATGTAATCCTAGTGGAGAACGACAACCGTCTTCCATATTGCATTTTGGTGCACAATCATATCACCGAATCAGCACATCTTGAACGTAGGAGTTGTGCTTAACCTAAGCTGTGGTTCGACTCACATAACCTATCTGAAGCATATTGTTTGGCCTAATGGGACCTGACGGGAACTGACGGGATTTTGCAAAGTGAAGGTAGACATTTCATGCACGTAATTGACGGCAACATCAACAGACCAATCTCGAAAAAGTGGTCGGTCGATAGTCAAAACCTAAATAGTTAGCCGGGGAGTATGATCGGGGTATAGTATGGGTCTAATCGGCTCAGATATGCGCGTGCATGCTGGGCGGAGGGGACAACAACCCGGTGTAGTTGATGCAGCCAGCAGGATAAGCGTAAGTCGATCACAGCAACGCCCAGGGGTAATGAGGCAACTATGCTCTGCAGTAAGCATGCCCACATGAACACACGCTGTGCAGTGTAACACAGATTTCACCATTGAAAATACAACATTCAGCGGACAGCCTAGGACCCCAAAACGTGTTTGGAAAGACACACGGCCGTGAGTGCAGGACACAAAACCTGTCCTCTCTCACATCGCAGAGACTACTATCTCAGATATACGAACAAACAAACAGACAAACACACGTAGACACGTTAACAAAGTCTCGGCAACGCATGGGCTTTCACGTGTGTGCGCCCGTAATCTAAAGAAGGCCAGGTTGCACCCTACGTGTGTACCTGTGTGTACAGCGAAAGGCCATTAAGACAAGCGCCTAAATGCGTCTAGGTTAGCTCTCTATGGAAAAGAACCACGCGGTGGAGCCTGGTCGCCATGACGACCACCATAGGCTAAGATGGGTTTGGACAAAACGATGATGGTAGGTTGTAAGCGTGCATTTTGAGTTGTGGCGCGAGCGGTTGGTGGTGCTGGATCGATCGACACGTGCAGCTGGTTCTTGCGAGAAGACTCTGTTACCCTTCCTCCTGATGCACGAAATTGCAGCGGTGAGCTCATTACCTAACCATACAGATTAGTCTATGCACATAAACAAGTTGCAATCGGGCAAAAAAGGACTCAGAATCCTAAGACGGTTTCGTAAATGAATAACCAAAAAATACGAATGAGGAATATGAGCAGAGTACTGAATAAACAAGTCGGTCAACACATCATCACCTTCATGGGCCTTTCTTAAAGAACCGGTTAAATGTCATCCTGTGAGTATGGACACAGCTGGAATGAGAGCAGGATGAATGGGTCCGCAAGGGTATTCGAGAAAACCATGAACTCCTCTCAATAACCAAACTATTCATCATAAAATCCGAAAAACGCTATTCTTCACCAAAAAATTCCCACTGTGTACTAATGAAACTCTCCGCACAAGCAATTCGCTTGGAAAACGGTGTGATGGGTACCGATCACCAACAATGATCACTTCGTTCGCTACAAAAGAGTTCCATAGTTTATAGAAATTCAACGCTAACGATAGTAAATGTGACGTACAATGATTTTCTGGTACAATGTCAGTCAAACTGATGAATTCAACTACTAGAATTTCCAAAATTCGAGCCTTCACCTCTCGATGGATCCGCTTGGCTTGGAATCGCAAGCTGAAAGCAGGGCAGCTCATTTCGAACATTAACAAGTTAGAATCTTAAGCCGTGAGAACGCCGAACAAGACATTTTACCGACCTTGGTTATGATTAAGCCGATAAAACCAACCTGGGAAAGCGCAATTAAAAGAATCCATTGGCCTCGAAGCGAAGATACCAATTGTTGTGCAAGCACACTGCTGAAAGTGGTAGCATAAGCGACTGAAAATTCATAATCGTCAGCGATCAGCGTTAAACAGCAGGACAAGTCCTTCCGAATCGAGAGAAAATGACAGCACGATCGCCACTGTTCACGGTTCACTGCTATATCCTTCAGTGTCTCCAGCCAACCAGTCGATGAGTCATTCGAACCCCAACCACGAAAGCGTGAGACATCTACTCTACCTAAGTTCGCTGCACATTTTCTCATTCCACGTTGCCATGTCATCTGTTGGCTTCCACATGGCTTCTTCCATTCCTTAGG
>LUCM01010200.1:20964-49530 GCA_008360955.1 Fasciolopsis buskii | reverse complement strand
TCAAGGTTTCCCAGAGAGTCAGGGATCTCTTCCCAACGAGGCGACATATAGGAATAGACAGTATGGCGGGTACACATGGGTGAAGAAGGTTTGGTACGGAGAGGGAAGCTACACGTGACCATCTTCTGGTCACCCTCAGGGAGGGGTTTTGGCACTGAAACCTCAACTTTAGGAGTGCTATGCGTAGAAACTAGGTCAAAGATATTATGGAACCCTGTGGTTATGGTCACATGCTGAGGCCATCCTTCAATGTGCGTCCCAGGAACACGGTCGAGTAGGTTTGGTGGAGCGTATAAATAGGACCGACAAATTTTGGGAGCATTGAAGTCACCTGCAATTATCTTGCGGCTGGAGGGGAGACCAGAAGGATAAACGAAAGCTTTCATCAGACGAGGGAGGTGTCAGTTTTATTCCAGTTTTTTAATTGACATGTGCATCCCATGTGAACTTAGATCTTGGATAGTTTCATGTAGAGTTGAAGGGTTTCTGGGACCGAATAGAACAGTGGTTGGTGGACAACTGATGCTCTGTCTGCATTGCGCATTCTGGGCAATCGCCCGTCTACTATTAAGTCTATTAGTTTGATAGGGATTACAACCCGCCAACGAAAACGAAACGAGGCTGTATTCAATTACTTTCGCCTCTGTTATCAGGATGAGGTCACAAGAGCTTATGGCTGCCAACAGTCTTAGCTCCCTTTTTATGAGTTGGAGAGCGGTATTTCAGGGGGATAAGAGAAAATTCACCGGAAAATTTAATCTCCTGTGTTATCCAAGAAGTTTTTCATGTAGGGGTCAAATAATCGCCAAATAAATCGGGGTTCGGATAGTGCATATCTCTAGTGGGGAAGCAAACCTCGTAGAGTTGAATACACTTGCCGACGAAGGACTGTCTATTTTGGCCAGCACTTCGTCAGCCCCACCCACTAGAACTGTTGTGGCAAACAGCACTGTAGCTAATAAGTTCACGTGCACCACTTTGTACTGGCTTCCTCTTGCTCCTTCTAAAATTCTTCTAACAAATCCATATAAAACGGACTCACGAATGGACAGTATTTTCATTGGCATCTGATATAAACTGACGTTTACAATGCATATTGGCATCCGAAAACAGCTGAACACCGTCGTTTTTCATCAATCTCTATTCTCATCTGCGGAATTTGGCAATAGACCGATGCTCCTGGTAACAGTTCTTTACACGAGTCCACCAGACACTGACTCATTTGACTCCGGTTCCCCTTCTTCTATTCCAGCGCCACCTTCATCTCTAGACCAAGCTGAAATTTATCAACTCAAAATTGCTTGAAATGAACCTCATGCATTAGTATACCGATCGCACAATTCCAATCCATTGCCGCCGCTTCCCTTGCTAAGCGTACTGTGCTTTCAGAAGTTTTGAGTTTTATACCGCCTTTTTTGATATCCAGTTCGGTTTTCACTCACTTCCATTCCGTTATCACATTCATATTGATCCTCATCTCCACCATATAACTGTCTTGATTATCGAGCATCCCGGCCAACAGGGGGCGACAGCCGTTGCTCTCCAGTCATATTTTGTGCCCGCTATACACACGTTTGCTGCATTCAAACATAGTATTACTCGCAGTGCAGAATTGGTAATCAGTCACAGAAAAATCTTCGCAAACCAATATCTAGCTTTCATTTAAAACTCGAAACCCCGTGCTCGGGAAATCACACTGCCTGTTATGATCTTGTGAGCGAAATCACATTGCATCGTATGTTTTGTTTCTGTTTTCCGTGTTTGCACTGTGCCTTCTTTGCCCAATTTTGATCTCTCTTTGCGCAAAACTCTCGTATGTCGAGAAATATGCAAAACCACAAACCTCTCAATTTTTTTAAGGTCGCTCTCACCTTCCCTCCCTTTGATTTATGTTGTTAGTATTTCTTGTGCATCATCTACGTGAAACTTGATCCTACCTTTTGCATGCATCTCGCACATCGAGAAATGTACATTATTATTATTATTAAGAGATTTGTGGACTGAAATGCAATGTGACAGAGGAAGCTTGGAAAACAGTGAGCTGGTATTCAGAAGGTTTCAGTCTGGATGATGCCACCAGTGGGATAGGGCATTGTTTGGTGATCGATTGGTGACATGGCCAAGGCGGAACTGGCAATCTAAGGGAATGGTTGGGAGGGGTTTTAAAAAGTGCTGAAGAAATATTTTTCGGGTAGACGTTACTTTTGGAACTCACGGGAGTGAGGAGAGCGATGTTGGTTAGGTGGTGCAATTGAGATAAGCGCTAGACAATAGTGGGCTGAGAAAGACGTTTCATGAAGGATTGTGAATTAGAGGGCAAAATATAGGTGTCTAGAGTTTTCCAGATAGGCTGGGAGGAGACAGAGCTAAATCCTACAAATTGTTTGGTTAAACGTAGTTGGGGTGAAAATTTGGGAGAATGGGAGTAGGAAAATAGCATTGGAGTGGAGGGAATGCATACAAATAAGGTTTCTAGTAAGCGGCTCAAAGTAGTGGAATAAGTGTCCGGCTCTAAATATGGAGGAGCATTGCTGTCTTGTTGGAAGTTAGCAACTGTGTTCGCGAAGGAGGATGAAGGCGTGGTTGCAGGGAGCCAATCACTTCGTTTTCTGTTGAATTCAACTGATTTATTCTGTGTACTGTTATGCCTCCGGGTAGAAGGACGGGGACGTGCTCGAAGGCGTATCTGGGATGGGGTATATGTCATGCGTTTGAAGTTACTGTCATGACAGGTCATTGGTGAGACGGCAATCGCCTGCGTGGTTATACCGTCGGCGCTCCTAGTTGAAGATGCTACATTTGGCAAATTTCGATCAGCACGTCTGCGGGGTGGTTGGACGGGCGGAACTGAGCATGCGTTAGTAGGATTCAAGGTCTTTAAGGATTTCTGGACACGGTGGTGCGGCGCTCATGTTGCTTTGGCTCTGCTGGTAAATGCATAGCAGGGATTGTTGTAAGTCAAGAGACTATGGAAGTGTTATGGGACACCATAAAAGTTTGGTAACTTCCAAACAGACAGCAGGATGGTGTCAATACGTGCGGGCGCATGCAGGTGAAAAGTTCTGCAAAAAACGCTGGGATTGTTACCGCAGTTGTGTCAGATTTCTAATCCGAGATCACAATTGCCTAAGCCCCTCATTTGACAGGATGGAGAAGATCTGAGCTGAAAATTGGATGTGACGACTGCACAGTATATATTGGCGCCGATACTACGGTGGGAGATACTGGAAACCGCAACAGCGAGATGCGAAGTGGTCAGATTGAGGACTTCCGAAAAGTGTAGCACGAGGGAAACCGTGGATATTTTGTGTCGATGAAAAAAGCGTGACAAGAAACGTGTTGTGGAATAGATATCAAGCAACAAAGTTGCTTTTGAAGAAAGCGATTGTGATAAAGACAACTATAGTTTCTGGTTGGAGAGAAGCAAGCACCGAGGCACGATCAAAAAGTGACGACGGACCTCACGTGAGCAGTCGGTACAAAATTTAGCGGGAATGAAAAAGCATTAAACAAGACTGAATGTTGAATGCAAACGTGTCTCTGGGCCGTGTTGATCAAGGACCAGTGGCTACTTGAAATAATTATAGAAAACCGCATTAAATCTAGACTTGAATGCGGACCAAATTGAAATCGCGAAGGAAGTTTCACAACTGAACCAAACTATGGGGCTGGCCCAACAGTATGCACAATGAATAAAGTTTGCTAGTCTTCCTTCTCCTCCCCAAAATGCCTTTCTGCGTTTGTTTCCAGTTTACGGCTTGATGTTTGCGTACAATACGTTGCACTACCCACAAGCGCCGATAGAGTTCCTGATTTCATTCTCCCAACTGGTCTAACCTAAGGGCTCAGGTCCATCGATAAAAAGCTACTTGGATGTGATTGCCCCCAGATTGTTTCGTCTTCCGCTATCTCTTCCCCAGCTTCCTTCAAACCGTAACACAGAGCCCCATGGAGCAGTCTTTCTTTCATTATTCGTACCCAAAATTTAGACGGTTTCATTCCACCAATCAATTTTATGCAGCTCTAGATAATTGCCTTGACCTAGTTACCCCAACCACAGTGTCGTAAAATCCCAAAGAGACTGGGCATTTTGGACCGGCTTAAAAGGTAGCCTTCATTCCAAACAATAGGTAAACAGGAAAAGAGCTTGCTCTGATATTGCAGATGAACCGTTTGTCCGATAAGATTATGACGCTTGCAGATTCCCTTCAAAATAAAATACTTCGAGCGCTACACTCTGCCCACAAAGTTGAGGCGCTAGCCGAGATGTCGAAAAAGCAGTTTGACTTATGGAAAAGGGCAGAGCATCAGCGCAATATCATGTTGATTTGTCGTTCGAGAACATACAGCAGAGAACGTCATCAGTGATGAAGAAGCAATTAATAGTGCCATGCAGCACGTACAATAAAACATCCAAATCTTGTAAGCCAGGGTGAAATTTGGATGGCCCTTTCTTTTTCTCCCAGTGAGGTTCAAGCTGTTGGCAGTCAATCGAAGAGGAATAGTTCTGAAGAAAAAATGGAGGGGAAATATGGAGTTATGACGATATTTGGACGGTAAGTTTGATATTTGAGTAGTTGCGCAAATATTCGCTCCTAATGTCATAGGCGTGCTGGCCACGATCACGCAGATCTGACAGTCAAGCTGTGTGGCCGGGAAGATCTGTCTGCTTAGAGCACATCAGCAATGGATCTCACACGATTCCCAATTACCATACATTAGTTCCCGACAGAATTGCAGCCGCAGGCGCAAGCTTCCTTCGCAAACCTTCTGGTTAACAGCATCATTCTGCTTGAGCGCGGTCTGGAAAGTGGATCATATTTGTCTGTCTTGCAGCAGCACATGTGGTTCTTGGCCGAATTTTCTTTCATGGTGTACAGCAACATGCTAAATGGCGGTTGCATTCGGGATACAAATATCTCTTGTACGAAATCACTGCCTGCACGTACATCTGGAATGAAAAACGAGAGAACAATAGCGAAAGCAACATCAAGGTCTGGAATTAATGTGGAACAGAGATAATGAAATATCAAGTGTTGCCAACCCCAGCACATAAAAATAATTTATTGGGATAGTGAATAAATCCGTTCATAGAAGAGACGTTGTATGGGGACTTGGTTATATTCACTCCAAGGAACTAGCTGGTCTTGTCTGAAAGAGAAACTTCAGGGGGGCCAGTAGGCCCAGTTTGATTTCGGGCCAATCATTGCCCCAAGAATTCTGTGTATATACGGTAATAAAGAGATAGGGCTAGTCATGATGGCTTGGGCGGTAAACAAAGTGGGATAAATACACCAAAGGAAGGGGCGCCTTTCTTCTGGTGATCAGGCTTTGAGCAGGACTGCACGCTACACTAGATAGTCATGACCAGTTGGTAATATCACGAACATCCAGCGGGGCGGAAAATTTTAGGCTTCATGTATTCTTTTTATTTGCTTTTCTCATCTACGGTTTGCAGAACCGGAGGTCTGACGAAGCAGGAATTCCTGCGTACGTCCAAACTGTGACTGGGCTGCTGTTGCCTAAAGAGCCAGGGTGAAAACTGGGGCAGAAAAAGGGAGAAGACTGCCGGAGTTGAATGTGTGGGACTGCGAGGACAGAAGTAGACTGGGCCGTTATCCTCAAACAAATCCACGATGTGCACCGTATACTCGGTCTCTGCCCTCACCGATGGTCGTGGTAGATTTTCGTTAGAGGGCCCGCAAGACAGAACCAGGATATGTTTGACCGTGTGGTTCAGGTCCGGGGTAGGAAAGGGTTGAAAATGGGCAGAGCAAAAATGTTTATGTAGTGAGCTCAATGGACTACACTTCAGAGTTCCCTAGGTCCCGGGACAAAACCCGACCGTATACGATTCCTGGTCAGGTCTCGGGGATTCATCGTACACACGGCTGTTCATGTTACCAATGAAGTTTAACCGAATCACGCCTTCAAGACCCAGCTTAGCGCGCTGTCCCGGAGCAAAGCTTTGTCCTACTCCGGATGGTTTACTGGGAAACTGATATTTCCCTTTCGCCCGTCTTGGTTTCGCATGTGGCATAGGATAGTCATAACTGCATGTGGGTAGGCTGTCTTCCCCGTTCTCAACCGTATCTGCGGACAATGCACCATTGCAGTGAATGCGATGGTGACGGGAACTGAAAAGCGGAGGATAGGTGGAAGCACTCACACTGGTACGGAAGATGCCCAGGAGCGCATGAAGCTGCTCATTACATTTTTCTGTTGAATGAACCTTCTGTGGTGGCCAGCTGAGCACCCCTGATGGATTGTTATGGAACATGCAGCATCACACGGGTAGCTAGTTGACTGCAATTTGTGCTGCTGTATGGAATAGGCAGAACTGATAAAATGGAAAAGAGATAAACCGGGAAACGGACTTTTACAATGCTATAGGTGCTTTCTGAGTTTGAAGTTGAAAGAAGGAAAGGATAAAAATTCAAGCAAATCGGACCGACTCAACAGGGTAGTTGAAACTTTATGAGGGGTGGCATTGTTGCAACACTCGAAGCTAGCGGCTTAGGGACTAGGGATAAATAATAGCAGTAAACTTGAGTTTTCAAAGCCCGAAGCTTAATTTTGACTTACTGGTTTTCATTCTTGGAATCTCTCCCCTTGTTGCATTCTCGGTACTCTGGGATGCTGCATCCATTTAAAAGTACCACATTGCATACCTTGAGTTTTGACCTCAGAGCTTGACAGAGCCACTCCAGGAACGGGTGCCGTCGGATATCAATAAGCAATTTATTCCAGAGCCCCGAGGATTCGACAAGGGAGAAAGTAGACATTAATTTCAGCGCCGCTTACGGGACATTTTTTCAAAGGTTTCTGGGGAGAAAAGTTTTGCAGAGTCGTTAGACGGCATAGATGAATACTGAAGAAGTTTACAAAATGTTCAACCTTAAGTGCAAAATCCCGAGTTATAATGGGTCTAAATGAAGTAGAAGACCGCTTTCTTTGAACAGCAACGGCGAGAGTTAACACGATTTCTTTAGTGAATGAACACTTGTCACTCAAACAAGAGTCAGTCCATGTTTGCACACTGCAGAACACGATTGGACAATACCGTAAAATGTTTTTAGGTAGACTAAATCAGCTAAAGATGTGTCCGGTTGCTCTTCTAGCCCTGGCAGACTAAACGAATCGTACATAATTAATTAATTACCAGATATGTCACGTACATCTTTATTCGGAAAGCTGTTCCAAGTAACATTAGGACGCCTTCCGGAACCTGGCATTCGTAGGCTATTCAGCAGCTTGTAGTCGCGGAGCTCTGCAGGGTTATAAATACACCTAATGGCAAGTCGTTTTAAGTCTATAGCGATACAGAAAAATGGGTAGCTTAATTCATGATGTCGAAACATGCGTGCGCCTAATGTTAGCAACGAACAGAAACTGGGTGCTTTATTGCTAAATGCTAAAACGTTTTTACGGCTGAGGTTGTTGCAGGGACGTGATACGAGAAATCATCCTTCGCAAACTCTACTCGATGACGGTTGGAAAGGTGGAATTAAACCACGAACGGAGAGCACCTGGGGTGACCGATTGTCTTAAAGCGAAACGCACATTAGGTTAGCTTTCCATTAACCGTTGCGACCAATAGTGCATCAACCTCATTGGGCTCCGTAAGACGGCGGTTCTGACAACCGAAACAGTCGACTGGTAAAACGAAAATTCGGTCGAACACGGCAGGTGGTTGAATGAGTTCGATAGGGGCGTGCGATTGGAGCGCCGGCGAGCAATGTACAAGTGGCACCTATGCCTAGGGTCTTTTCCGAATAAGGTCACTGCTGATCAGGACTGCCCAGAACCTCATTCTCATAGACGATTAGGGCAATCTGTTGGCCCGGTTAACTTCTGTCGTCGTCCCATCCATAATGGTACCGAAATAATCACTCCTCTCGCTCTACATTTTTTGCGAGGAACTAAACGTAAGTTCGATTCTCCTAAGGCCACGAAAAGGGTGTTCATTTCCCTTATGGACACTATCACCAAAATAGCGCTACTTACACATCCCGACGCTGCAGCGCCCATATCCATGATAACCGACGCCTTGAACGCAGCGGTCGGAGCTGCTGTTCAGCAGTACACGGAAGGTTCTTGAAAGCCTTTAGCATTCTTTCCCAAGCGTCTGCAGCAGGCAAAGTCTGGATATAGCACTTCTGACATGGAGTTGCTCACCGTCTACTTAGCTGTCCGCCGCTTGATGCACGCATTAGAGGGCCGTCCATTCAAGGTGCTCGCAAACCACAAACCGCCGTTGTACACGTCGTATTCGGCCTCGGGTCGAAACTCGTCACGCAAAAGTTGCCATTTGGACTGTCACACTCCCCACTGTGAAAATGCGACTTCTCTAGGGCAGATCAAGCTTTCGCCAACAAACTTTTCCGCATATACCGGGTTCGTTTGTCTCTGTCGACGAGCGTCGGCCACGACGAAATGACACAGACCCAGATGATGGAACCTGACGTGGACCGGCTTCTACCACATAGCTCCTCAAACTTGGCGGTTGTACCCATCGCAACGCCATAAAATGCGATTCTTTACAACACACCGCAAAGTCGTCCAAGGCCGGTGGTACCAGCAGCTCAATGCCAGCTCACATTTCCTGTGTTTCGGTGCCTCGCCAACCCGAATGTGGCTGCTTCGGTTAATCTAGTGACCGACGATTTCGTGTGGTTCAAATTTATTCGCGACGTACGCCGGTGGCCTCACGCCCGCCGCCAACGCCAAGGATTAAGTCTATCAGCGTAACAAATCTCTGTCGCTTAGGTCCCTGAACCCGAGGCACGTTTCACCGGGTAGGGCTTCTCTCGCCGTCTCGCGGCTATTTTCATATATTGACTTGTGTCGACCACTTCATTTTCTGGCCACAGAGCATACCAAACACTTATTTTACATCAGAACAGACAAATAAGGGTTTCTTGGCCAGTTGATTAAGTATATTTGGTTGCTACGCTGCAGCGACGAGGCTTTCCCAATTTCGACTAGAATATCAAGATATCAACATATCAAAACAACCGCCTATCACCCGCAAGGTAACGAACTCAAGCAGCCAGGAAGAAGCAATCACCGCCGCCGTTGGTACGTCGGTCCCCCCTACGGGGACCTAGTTGCATTCCTTTATTAAATCTGTTCAGCTAAGGGCCCTGAAACCGAACGCCGACAAAGTGAGGTCCTGTATATTAGGAATCGTGTAACTAGCGGGACCGGCGACCTTGTTTAGTGCCCTGTAGTCCCCGAATGGTCGCCAATCGCCGTCGGATTTAGGGACCACGCGAAGAGGACCGGCCCAAGGACTGCTGGAAGGTCCGGTAATGCCCAGTTCTAACCTGTAGTTGAATTTCGTTTTGGCCAGGCTGAATTTGTCAGAAGCTAGGGGACGAGATCGACTGAAAGTTTGGGGTCCTGTGCTCTCTATAGAATAGGTTACCTTTGCAGCGACAGAGTGAGGTGGTCTGATGTGTCACAGTATTCTCGGGTAGTCGCAAAGTAGCTCACTGTATGTCTGTTGGGTTAGCGGTCCAGCGAACTGACACGTGAATTGGTTGACAACAGCGTACGAGCCGGTCTTATTCAGCGGCATTTAATGATCTACTGTTTCTCCGCTCCCAGCATCGACTAGCGAGTCAAACTTCCGGAGGCAGTCTGTGCCAAGAATGGGTATGGGATGTTGGCGACGAGAAAATCCAACGAAATGTGAGATTCAGACCCATATATAGGGTGAGAGAACGATGTCCATACATATGGTTGCCGGTGCACTATGCAGTCCATAGCGTCTCTGCTTGCACAGCGGTCAAATTATTCGAGTCAAAGGGGTTACACCCACATCAGCACCCGTATCCACGAGGAATAGCCTGTGTGTTGTCATGCTCTTGGCGTTTGGAACGTGATAATTGGTAGATAGTCCGGTGTTTTTCTGCAACTGCGAACCTGTTCCTTGTCTGGGAACAAATACCCCAGGACGCAAAGTCTGGCTAAATTCCTGAACTGCTTATGTTACTTGCAAAAACCTTTCATTGATAGCAGGAGGGTTTGTTTCTGTGGGGCGCCACTTGGCCTGCCTCCACGCAAGCTGAACCGACCTCGTAGCCGATCTCCATACACTGATAGCTTTTGTAGCAATTCTTCAAGGTAGTCGTTGCCTCATCCAGTGCCGATGAGGATGTAGATCCGGAAGACTAGAAAGTTTTCAATGCTGAGGCTTCCGTGCTATAGCGCGACATGATGTCATCGGTGATTTCTGCAGTCTACTCTGTTGAGTACTTGCCGGTAGCGCTGATAGAAAGAGTTAAATGCGATGAGATCCGTTGAAGACACGACCCTCATGACATCGGGTCTTTGTCGAACGGTGCACCCTGAGACGTCGCATTTCCGAAAGTAGCTCTGAGGGCTTCCTATTTCCGAGATGAACCTCTGTGAGCAACTACCTGATCCGCTGGTTATCAGTAGGGGCGGTCCGAGTTGTAGCGGCCTCCTTCAATGCCTCCTAACTGCGCGAAGATATTATGGTGTTCTTGGCCTGGTAACCTACATTTGACGGAGAACGGCCAGCGACTCATCTAAAACGACCGACGTCGCTAGTTATCCTGTAATTCTCGTACTCCAGTTGAACTAAAGCAAATCATAGTTCAGGATCGAATGGCTTGAATGAAGGTACATGAACGGCTAGGGCCCTACTTCAGGGTCTGGTGAGATTTTTGCCCCGTGGACTTGGCGACATATTTAAGAAAACATGAACTGAATAAAACTTGATCGAAGCTACCGATAGAAAAACGCAGCCACTAAAAATCAACACGAAAAATCAGTGGACAAATAAAAACCGTAAACTTTAACCTTGAAAAAAACCGGTAAACTGCGCGTCAGCGAAAGAATTACCGACTCGCGTAACTAGTCAGCCACGTCAGACTCACCTCTTTGTAAGACGGTTTGTCTTAACGCGGATCGCACACTGCGCTTTTTTGCCCCTAACCGTTGCGACCACTTACGCGTCACCTTCACCCGGCTCATACAGAGCCGAGTATGATGGCAATATTGTCCACCGGGGCCCTCGGCCGGTACATCGAAGTAACGGTCAAAAGCGGTAGGAATTTGAGTGAGTTCAATAGGAGGGTGTGAGAGGAGCGCCCGTGAGTAATACGCAAATGGCAACCCCGCCAAGCGGTTAAAGTTCAGTTAAGTAGGCGATCCAAAGAAAAATCCACGTTCCGCTGCAGCTCAGAAGCCTTGATCGTATCGAGATAAGTAACAATAAATGATTTTCTGCAATCAGCTCTCATAGTGAAGAAAATGAAAAAGCTCTACTGACGTTGTATGTGCGATGCTTTAGAAAGCCACACTGACCTGTATGAATAAGATTTCGTGACAAAATAATTCCTAGCTTACGCGGTTTACTCGACATTTTAAAACGTGAACCAACCGGGTTATGGTTGATGGAGCGGTAATTGAAAGGGTCATGCATGCAGCGTCATTTATGTAACGGGAGGATGACTCATATCTTCCAGTGAGATAAAAATAAGGCACGGTTAAGTTATTTGCCAGAGAGATTGTGCAGTGTTGTTGTGTTGCCGTTACTACCACTGGGAAGGATAGTTGATGGAATACCAATATGGCTAGAAGTCGATTGTGATTTCAATTTTGGAAGCACAGGAGATACCTCGGAAAGCCCAAATTCAATGTTAGAGCGCACTTCCTCAGCGTCATGAGGCATCGTTGGCGGGTAAAACACGATTTAGTGGACTTAGACTTTGAGATGAATGAATTCAGGGCATCAGAAATCGCACCAGGGAAGCAAATTTACCAGTTACTATCTAGTACCACATATGTAATTTACGATTAATTATGACTCCTACTTCTAAGAAACCGAGCGAGCTTGAGAGTTCTGCCGCGGCTACATAGATCTGAACGCTCTTGCATTTTCAACGTGTTGTCCAATCTATGGCCACTGAATGCTGACAGGCGATGAGGCTGCGGTAGAATGCAAAAGTCGCTTGTTTTTGTTGCATGAAGCTTCAAACTTCAAATATATTTTGGATTAGGGTTGATAGAGGGGCAACGCCGGTGCAGCATGATAGTCCTAGCGTTTTGCATCAGTCTTAAGCGTTTGAGTAGTTTCGAGTATAAAGTATTGGCTGCCTGTTGGGGCCTTGTTATTAAAATTCACCCCAGTTTATTGAACGAAGAGTGCGCCCACAACGGTTGAAGTGGGAATTTGATTTGTCCTGATGAGGCGGAGTGGAAGAGGTTCAGGTGTTAGACTTCATGCCAAATAAACCGAGAGCAAACACGAAATCAAGGGTATTATCCTTCCTGGCTGACGATGTACCCTTTTCCATCCAACTTCTTATGCAGATGGAGAAGATCAAATCAATCAGGTTGTTACTGACAGTAAGAAAATCCCGGCCAAAGGTTGAAGCTTTAAAATCAGCTAATAGCTTAAGGCAAGGAAGCTCTTGGGCTAAGCAGTTAAATGCGTTATGAGTGGGTAACACATTGAAAAAAACCGCGCCGGGATTCCAAAAAATCATCCTCGAGAGAAAGATTGAATTGGACAAGTGGGTAATCGTTCAAGCAGAGTCGTGAACGGACTCAAGAACTGAATATATATGCAAGGTTTCTGAGTACTTCCATCTCATATAATAAACAGCCTCCAAAAACAGTTGAGCTGTCTCAGAGGAAAATTGTGCAACCCATCAGAACACAGTGGCCTGATGGAGCTGAGGCACAATCCTTGTCTCATTGAGAAAGAATCTGTTCCGACTTGTTACAGTAATCATTTTACGGAGGGATCGAATTTTGTCCACTGAGAAACAGGGGCTTATGCACATAGAGTTTAACTGGACCATTTTGGACCAAACTGAAAGACTTCTGAAACAATAGTCCACCGGCCTTTAGACGTTTTAAACAGATTCATGTTGAATGATGGCCACTGCAGTCGTCCTTAGCCAGTTCGGCAACGACTGCCGGTGACGACGATGTTTAGCTGAGGAACGCTGTTGGAGGTAATAAGCCTAGGGCACACAGGTAAGAACAGAGATAGAGGTACGCAAAATGGAGGAAAATAACGTTCCAAATATTTCCTGTTATAGCTATGGAGTTAGCGGATCCTGAGGACCCTGAGGTGACAACCTGAGATGCGACGTTCCCAATAAAGGGGTACTAATTCTTGAGTGAGAGACTATGCGACTTTCGCGAGAGAGGCTTCTTGGATTCGCTGATCGCAGTCGTTCACGCCTTGAGGTCTGCAGCACGGTCTGCACACCGCAAAGTCCAATTTTTGCACCAGTTGAGTACTCCGAAAACCGACCGAAAACCTAACCGATCCGTGACCTCCTTGATAGTGCCGATCCACATCTTACGTTGACCACCAAAGCGGCACTTCTTGCGTAATGAGAAGTTAATAGGCTTTTTTTGTTAAGTCCATTTCCCGTCGGTTGAAAGAAAACGACCGAACCACTGAAAGCGACCTCTTCGGAAAAAAGACCAAAACGTTCGGCACTCACGCAGCGTTGGCGCACAGTGACATTTGGCAAGCAACCCTGCCAATTGATTTTCGCCGTCTAGCGGAGACACTAATAGTCAAAACCTTTTAGCCGATTCTTATCATCTAGCCTTATAGGTCAGATTTGGTATTCACACGTAAGAACTGGGCAGACGACAGCATAGTAAATGAGCAGCTTCGTTAGAAGGCCTATTTTGCCGCAAACCACAAGGCTCTGATCATTGATAGGAAAGCCTTCCTGGCACAGTCTACGTGGACATTAACCCCCTTCCTGAGCTGGCCTTTCGGTTGAACAGATCTCGTGCACATGAAGTGAAGCGCCCATCCTAAGGTGTTGACTTGGATGCAAGGTAACTGGCATTGTGAAATTGTGAAGAACTTTGTTCTTGATGCGTTTACCTCCGAACTAAAGGCCATGGCCAGGGCCGGCTGCACAGTTGCAGGCTTCTGTCTCATAAGATAAATGCTGTCGGCGAACTCGATGTCGGTGATCCAGCAACCATAGGTAACTTGTATTTCACGAACTTTATTGAGGACGACGCATTATCCAATCTATAACGTAGACGAATAAAATCCGTGACAGGCGGAATTCTGTAAATTCCTAGCCGTAAGGCATGAACGCATTCCTGTGTTGACGAGTAGTGTGCTTTTAACAGCCAACAATGTTTTACGGCATCCCGCCGACTGGCAGCCTGGTTCAGAGTGACTGTCAATCGGCGGAGTCCAATCTTCCACGGAGGTAAATTAAGCGCATCGTAGTGAACTGCCAAAACCTATACCACTGTTCTAGAATTTGACGTAATGTGAATATCTGTTCAATACAAGCTCTCTATCAATGAAATTCATACTGGGCAGGGTGTGTCCGTGCGTCCCAAGTAGCAACAAGGCGGTTAAGCAGAAATGTTGCGAAAAGCTTTGCTGCTATATCGATGAGGCTGACACTTCTGTAGTTCGCACAAATAGTCGTGTCGTTCCCCCAGTCATACAGATAGTAGGGTGGAGGTTGCCCATTCCTTTGAAAAATTTTCCAAGTCTCGAATAAGGCGAAGCAGCTTAGTTAGTGAACTTACCAGAGCTTTCGCACAAGATTTCAAGGTCTCGGGTGGAATGACATCCTCAGAGATAACACCTTATTTTTCGTTCCCTAAACGACTGAAGCGATCTCCAATTAGTCGGTAGACTTAATATCACTTCCATTTTGTTCCACGTTTCCCGATGATGGCCTCGATGGGAGGGCGACTGAGCAGCTGGCTGAAATGTCCCACCCATTTTTGGAGTTATTTTTGCCTCCCGCTGTGAGATGATCACCGCCATCACAAAGCATGGAGGGCGGTGATTTCGCCTTTTTCGGATAGTAGCACACGATCCTAAAATAATTCCGGAAGCCTTCAACGGCATCTGCGGTTTCCATGAGGTCTGCAATTTCATGCCAAAATCGCTTGCAGCCGCTGTTCGCTGAGCATGTAGCTTCGCTGTGGAGATTGTGGTAACTGGGTGAATTGGGCTATCTTAGGTCTTGCATTAGCCAACCGGCTAAGAGTTTCCGATGATATCCAGGCTTTTATGTTCCATTTGAATTGGCCTAGCCTTTCGAGGCTCCGCTGTTAATGGACAGTTTTAGCCCAATCAACATCTCTTCCTGGCTACCATCTTCGTCGATGTTGGATAGTTTGGGTGCGATAGCTTTGGACAGGGTTCTGGTGTTATCTGAGATGGTTAACTCGGACACGTCTATTCTGTAGGGCACCTGGAGGCTTAAAACAAGTGCTTACTAGTGTGTGGTCTATGTCGTTCCTTGTTATGCCGCCACGATATGCCCGACAGTCTTTGATTGCTGATGACCAGCAGGAACGCGCCATGACCTATTCGATCTAATGAGCTGTCCTACTGTCGTCGGGTACCATGTCGGCTGATGTTTTTGTGGATGCTAAAAGCGAGTGCTGATGATGGTCAGCCGATTGGGCTCTGCAGATGAAACCAGGCAGCCACCACTTTCATACAGTTCCTCGAGGCCGAATCTCCCCAGCATGTGATGGGTTCATCGATCTTCTGGTCACTTGTGGGCGTCCTAGTCTCCTGCAACTTTGTAGCAGGCATCTTTATCAGCTTGCTCAGAATGCAAAGTTGGAACGAAAACTGATGGCGGCCACGTTAGGAGAAGTGCTGCTCAAACGTGGGACTGTGAATAATAGAGAAACTGGTTCCCAAAACATCAGGACTCCGGTAAGCTAGACCGCTCATTACAAAAACAACACCATTCATTCTGGTCAACAGAGACACGCCCAATAGAATACGCTCCCCTGGAAGACTTGATTGCACCGTCTGCCGGGTTTGGGTGGGGGTACTTTGGATAGGCAAACAGTATCCATCTCGGAATCTCTGAAGACGCGTGGAGATGCACTGGCTACCTGCATTCAGAAGTGTTCTCACCTTCCAATAGGCCATATGTATGCGGAGTCTTTTGTTTAGGTTTGCATTCCAAGTTCGTGTTTGGTTCACGCCGGATAGTGGAGGAGCGCATGGCGCGCCATTTACCAGGGATACCATAGCATGATGACGGCAAAATTTAGACACAAAATCCATGAAAACACTTGTAAGCGGTGTGCGAAGTGACATCGCCAGGGCCCCTGGGCTTTTGTTCTAGGTGGCACCTCTAGCCCGTGCACAACCATGTGCAACCTTCTGGCAAAAGAACGACCAGATGTTGAGAGCCGTTGGCCTGCCTGCGATTCATACGGTTTTGCTGGTAGTCCACCAGTCTGGGAGGCCCAAACCTTCGGAGGTAAACCTGGTGCGTAATTGCTTGGATACGCTAAGGGTGCATTTGCCAGTCCAAAGCATTGATTGCAACACAGGAGCCCATGCAACCCTCTTGGTTGGATGAGCTAATTGGATGGCAGTTGGATCCAGCGGATTTCATCCGTTTGCTCAGACGCATTAATCTTTGCATGCTGGAAGCCGTCTCATCAATTTTTCAGTCTTCATCACCCTCAACCCGGTTAATCCCACCTGTCGAGCGGTTTGTGGAATAGAAACTGAAGGAATAACCCAGGGAGGACTGTCGATGCATGCGAGATGGCGGAATTTTTATCAAACGGGCTGAGCGCGCAAACTGCAGATAGAATAAAAGAGCTGGCCCTCGGTCATACAATTATTGCCTATGAACGGAGATTGTGCGCTTGATTTGATAGTGGCCGGCCCGGAACTCCAGCAATTAGTGGAAAAAGTCATCCGGTCAGTAAAACTGCAGACGGAGGTCCAAAAAGCGCCAGTGATTGGTTGTGCACCAGGATTTCTTAGAAAGAGCAAAAGGTTAAACTTTTGATAATGGGTTGGCTATTTGATTGGCCTGGGGTTTCTTTTGACAGAAGGCGGGGAGGAAGACAACGTCAGCATTGCTATAGGACAGTCTGAAAGTGGACAAGCTGATCGGTCGCTTTGTGGCTTTGCCAGGTTAGCACTGCTTTATGGAGAGTGGACATTGGCCTTTCCTCTAAGCGACTGATGTGGCTGACGTTGATCTTTGATGTTGATACGGCATCTTCGAACAACAAGAAGGATATCGGAATTTATTCACATATGGAGGGACATTTAAACCGAGTGCAATAAATTTTGTCGCTGTATTCAGGATGGAGTTTGAAATGGTGATGTGAGCCTATCGAACGATGCACTGACCGGATGAGATTTCATTTTGGGCTTCTTCAGGCTGATGATATAGGTGACAACAAATGGACGAATACTTGAGGTGAACTGCCGAGGCTACCGTTAGGTTACCAAGGGCCGATTGTAGATTGAAGGAATCTGTCACTTTCCGTGGTGGAAGCCGTGAGGGGTGGTGTCAAATAAAGCCGTTTGTTCGGTGGTCTCAGCGAGAAGGGGGAGCTTTTAATATCACGATCTACAGATGGTGCGCGTGAGATAAATTGACATTTGGCAGTGACGTGTTTGCAGGAATTGCAGATCCGGAAAAACTACTAGACTGTTGGCAGAATGTTGCCACTGGGTTTATTCTTAATCAATGGAAGTCCCTCTGCAGGGTAATACGCACCTTGCTGCCATATGTAACTACAGCTATTAGCTAGAAGATGGACCACGCGATCACTCTCTGGAGGAAGCCTCGATTTTAACCGTGTCCCCATCTTCTTTCGGATTCTGAAGCCGCGTTTGGTAAAATCGCCGCAGGCGATGGATTACAGAAGACTCGGGTCAGCGGTCAAGCGCAAGCAGTTCTTTATATATTATGGTGCCGAAATAGCGCTAGTAAGTCGAAAGCACTCGCAGGCAATCCATGGCAGAGCGGTGCTCAGTAGGCGAAACTATTCGAAGGCGATGACACTCGAAAAAGGAGCAAGAACGGAAACGTACGGATCTCGTGTTGCAGAGGACAAAAGAAACCAAACAAAGCTGGAATCGGGCTAACGTGATGGCGTAAAATCATCCAGTTTCTCCGAAAGATTGATCCCAGTGAAATAAAAATTAAAAATAGACCAAGCAGATAAAAGATGGAAGCTACTGTTCCGAACAGACCACGCGTTCCGGGAAGTCTGCAACAAATGTGACCACCATTGAACTATTATATCGGTTTCCGTGGTGTTGGTTTGCTTGCGTTGTTTTTACTTCACCCCGGATTTATGCGATTCTGCTCGTGCTGCCATTGCAGCGGAAAATTGATCTGTTCCTTCGGATAGCTTGTTCAACCGAAGGATGACCGTACAGAGCGATCACCATTTGTGCGTTGCTCACGCACACTCCTGTTGAAATATACTCAACCTTCCACCGCTTCCGACTCTCTTCTCGTTGTACCGGTAGAGTTTCAGGATTGTCAGTATTGCAATCGTACGGAGCCGAGTAAGAGTGGCGCCCAAATGGTCACAACGATTAAAGGCAAGCAAACGTAATAAGAGATCCGCCTTAAGACTATTTGTCCAACAGATTGGTGGCCCGACGTGATTTACTAGCCCCGTGGGTCGCTACTCCTTTTTCGCCTTGCTCGCTTTCAAAATCACACGTAACTGTTACCGCTGTTTTGTTTACCATTATAGCAAATTGCTTTACGTGTGGAATATACCGGTTGTTTTAGGCACGTTTTGTTCACGTTGATCCTGTCGTTTCTAAACACGGTACCATGACCATGGGGCAAAACCGTCACAATGTCCCTCATTAGGGGCGCTAACTCTTCACTTGCTTCCGTTCGAGCCGTCCAATCTCCAACTCTGATTTACTATAGTTTAATTGGAGTTCGTGAATTACACGATAACCAGCGACGTTAGCAGTTTTAGATGGGTAGCTGGCCGTCTTCCTTCAGATGCAACCCATCAAGCTGCGGACGTCAATGTACCTTGGCACAGCTACGACGCTTTGAAATTGGCGGTTACACAATGAACTGCCACTAATGAAGATCAACGCATTTAGCAGCCGCTTCAAGGGGCCCAGCTAGGGAATAAAATGCCTCAAAGGGACTGCGAGAACTGAGGCGTCCTAGAAACACACCGTTTGGCGACGACTAGATGTTAAGAGAGCTTTTTCTTCAAAGGCTTCCACCACATCTACCTACCTTCCTCAGTACCGCCTATACGCATTCACTGGTGGAGACCGCCGAAATTGCTGATGGCTTCATGTCGCGCTCTACCCTAGGAGTCTCAGGGTTCAATGCTATCTCATCTCCCCAGAGGCGCATTCTCAGCTCCGCAGGATGAATTAACAAATATTCTGTCGAGGATCGACGCATCGCTACAGCGGGAAACAGTTGATAGAGGTCGGCAACGAGATCGGTTCAGACCGCGTCGCGGCAGGCACAGTAGCCCCAATCCCGGAGCACCCTTCCTGCTAAGTGTGGAGGGTTGCTGCAAATATCATAACCGCTTGATGGTCTAAGAAAACGATGTAATCCCAGGTGCACACTCCCTTAAGAAAAACAGGGAAACTAGTTTCCTTGTTCGTGGTCGCGGCACATGACGCCGAGCCAGCTGCTAACTGTCGCCTGCTTAACGTCAGGGACTTAAGCTAGGAGTATATATTTTTCGACATCAGAGAGACATGCCCAGGGCATGATCAAATTTGCACAAAGATGGCGCAGTGGACACACGAAAAACAAAAAACCAGAAGTAAAGATGCAATGTGTCTGTGATCTCATAAATATAATCTGCATTGTGAAAGGCTAAACACGAGGTTTCATCAAACCACTTATGGGACAAAGTTATATGAAGAATTGTGAACGGAGAGACAACGGAGCTCACAAGAATGGCCATTGGACTTCGGTGGCTGGGAGCGGACTGTGATGTGTGGCGGGAAGAAGACGAGTACGTGTACGAATTGCAATCAATCCCTGAATACACTTGCCATGAATGAGCTGTGTGTTGTTTTTGTTTAGTATCAGAGAATATGGTGTTCCGTGGCGATAGGGGTCTGGAGGATCGGGGAGTTTGCGGCATTTCAGTAGTGTTAGTAACACTGTTCTGGCCTGTCGTAATGGTTCATCTGAGTTGAGGCACCCGGGGCGGTCATTGGAGTGGCTTGGTTTGTCTTAGAGTTACGCTGTCCGGTACTGGAGCGTCAGATTCGGAAGGCAGCTTCCTAACAGGGATAGGCAACCGGCACATAGGATGGAGTGAAGCTTCCTGCGAGAGTTTGCGTTCCATCTGTGGTCATTGGCGAGCATGGAAAAGAGCCGGGGACAGAGGGGACAGTCTGGAATTTCTTCCAGCTGGTGTTGAGTTGAGTAAAGAAAAATGAAAACAGCGATAACAGTCAGCTTTTTACGAAGAATATAGGGTCCTGGTACGCTGAATCCAGCCCAAAATCCATACAATGATATACTCTGCGACTGCTGGGTATACTGCGACAAGCCGGTCCACTTCCCACCATCCGTACTAAGGTAACACACCCTATATATCCCAAAAGACCCCTAACGTTTAGTCAGCCTCTTCCTTAGCCCCTGCCGAATTCCGCCTGATCAGGGCAGAATTCGACCACTTGTTGGAACTGGGCATCATCTGGCCTTCCAGTAGTCCTTGGGCCTTTCCGCTGCGCATGGTCCTTAAGTCCATTGGCAGCTGGCAACTATGTGGGGACTACAGGGCACACGACGGGGTCAGCGGTCTCGATAGTGACACGATTCCTCGTATAAATGACCTCACCTCGTCGCCGTCCGGACACAAGTTCTTCAGCCACATAGATTTAGTTCGGGCTTGCAATCAAATCCCCGTGGATGATACAGACATACCACAAACGGCGGTGGCTTCAACTTTTGAACAGTTTGAGTTCGTCAGGGTGCCTTCAGGTGTCAGCAACGCTTCTAAAACCTTCCAAAGTTTTATGCACCGGGCCACACGTGGTTTAGAAAACATGTATGCGTACCTAGACGCTGTCCTTAAGGCTAGCCACTTGAAGGGGCAACACTCCGCCCACCTGCGTGTTCTTTTTGATCGCCTCAGCCGTATGGCGTAGTGATTAACGCCTTAAAATGTGAGCTTGGAAAACCCAGCCTCATATTCCTGGGGCATGTCGTCTCGCCGTTGGGTATAGCCCCATTGCCGGTTAAGGTCACCTCTATTTATAACTGCCCAGAGCCTCATTCTTATCGTCAGTTACGGCAATTTATTTGCCTAATTAACTTCTGTCAGCGTTCAATTCCTAACTTCGCAAAAACAATTACCCCCCTTTACAGGTCTGTTACGCGGAGTTAAGCGTAATTTCGCATTCCCCGAGGATGCGAAACAGGCGTTCATTTCCATTAAGGACGCTATCACCAAACTAGCGTTTGGTTGCACGCTTCGCCTCCCCAGGGGCTGATGTTCCCGTCGAGACCCACACACTTCACTTACGTTTCGTACAACGTATGCCAACGCTTCATTCCAATCCACCGCGGGACCGACGACCTTAAGGCTACATTCCAACCACACTGAATACTGCAACGCACTTTTTCGGGCGTGTTGATAGTGTCCGACCACCACTGCAACCACCCTATGTCGGTTCGTTTCGCGTGGTAAGACGCGGTCCTAAAATATTTATTTTGGCCGTTGCCGACCCACACGGTGCGGTGTTTGTCAATCGCATCGAACCTGCCAATTTGGACTGTGGTTTGTACGACGAGCTCCTTTCCTCTCATGAGTCTTACTATCCCGGTCGGGTCCAACCACTACCAGTGCTGCTCACGGAGACTGCTTGTGGGGAATGAGCCACAGCACCACAAATCGCACCAGAAGTACCGGATATGCGAAGCGGCCGTAACGGCCGCAAGGTAGAACGACCCGTTCGTTTCCCGGATTTTGTTACTGTTTTCACATCACATGTTTGAATAATCTCCCGTTGTAGGTACATAGCCGTACCTAATAGGGTGACATGTCTGTCACGATTTTGTATGCTCCGACTGACATGGCGTCACCATGTCACGCCGACAGGGGCGGCACCAAACGCTGTTAGTTGTCCGCCGACAAGTCGAACATTCACCGATGCTCACAAACCCCCTATTCCACAATTTGTCTCCGTTTTACCCTCTCAGAACTCCTGGGACCGAGGCGGCTCCACCGTCCGCGGCTCGACAATCATCGGCCCCGTGGTAAACATAACGCACGCACCAGTGGACTAGGAGAGCCTGAGGTCAGACGCTCATTTTCAACCACGTCTGGCAAAGATTCTGGACAAGGATGAGACCCGTGGTTGTGGGACTCTGTCACATTCACAGTTTTGACCGGTGCACATCGGGCGGGCAGCTTGTCTGAGGCCGTGTACGGCTGTATCCAGGCCGGGGTATCATGTCGCCTGCGTTTACCCCCTAATGGTGCCTCTCAAGTTGGGTGTCCGGCGCACTGTCAGCTCCCAACAGTTAACAACCACGAGAACGTCAAAAGGGTGATCATTTTTTCCATCGACGAGCGATTCCAAGGCCTCTGGACATCCGATAGTTTCCGGCTTGTTCTGCATGGTCTTATTTCAAGCCCCCCTCCTCCTCTAAAACAAGGCCCCCTGTAGCGGGACGCGTATTTGTTCCTCCGGATGGCTTGTTCAATCGAAGCATGACCGTACAGAGCGATCACCATTTGTGCGTTGCTCACGCACACTCCTGTTGAAATATACTCAACCTTCCACCGCTTCCGACTCTCTTCTCGTTGTACCGGTAGAGTTTCAGGATTGTCAGTATTGCAATCGTACGGAGCCGAGTAAGAGTGGCGCCCAAATGGTCACAACGATTAAAGGCAAGCAAACGTAATACGCTATCCACGTTAGCACAATCGGTCTTACACCCTTTTCGAGAGTCCTCGATTTTGAATCGCTCCCGCCACTCGCCGATGTTCTTCCTTAGTTTGTTTGCGCATGAATTTCCGTGTCGTTTTTACTTCGGCACCGCACATTTCTCGCACCCAGCTGCTGGCCCGAGACTTTTCTATTCCATCGCCTGGTGGAGTTTGTCAGCCGCACCTTCAGGATCCGAAAGAAGATGCGATCGATGATATATTCCGGAGGTACTCTATAAATTCACGCTGTTCATGTTCAGACGCACGAGCCACACGCTTTTTCATTGACAAATTTGTTCATATAAAAATTGTTTATAAAAGCATTCCGGTTGAGGGAGTAACGACACTTTCATTACCAACAAATCATAAGTAGGGGACGGTTTGTATCCACCCCAGTCAGCACAAACGTCCCCAAAATGCCCTGAAACAGTCCCGAAACAGTCCTTAAACCGAACCATCCAGGATCCCAAAACTGACCCAAAAACAGGCATTTTGCAAAAACCAGGGTTCGTTTTGGGGGGTGTTTTGCAAAAACGTCGACATAAACCCCGGTATGCATTTTGCAACATTCTCCCAAAAAATCTTCCAATAAAAGCTTACTATAGTAAGCTTCGGAGTTTTATAAACCCTAATATAAACGCCTTCCCAAAGAAATCCTGTGATGCGCAACCTAAATCTAAATGCGAGTAAAGGACCCCCATATTTACCCTGCGTCCATCTGGGTACCCTTTCCTAACGCGGTGGCCTGCAGCAGAAAAAAACAAGACTGGCATTGATATTTGGAAATGTATTAAAACAGCAGTTCAATAATGTACATCAAATTCTGCCCGGCTGCATGGATTTTTAGTCCGTTGACGTTTGAGCAGTCATTTGCGATTTTCCCATATCCTGAAATGAAAGGAAGGTAGGCATGAACTTAGTGCATTTGCTTAACACATGGGAAACTGTGCTAGCGATGACATTACTACTCCATATACAGTTATCTACTAACGCTCAAGCAAACAAGAAATAGGCAGCTATCCGCCAAACAACAAGTTTACACCCACAAATGCAAGGTAAACTGCTTTGTGTTATCTTCCCATGCCCGTGGGCATCTAGTAATCGTAATACTGCGTGGAAGGCCTAAGTTGAACTTAGATTCTGCGACCTAATACACACCATAACGGTCCAACGTGCACTTTTACCTTTTGCGGTGCACCATGAGCGTAATTGAAAGAGTCAGGAACAAATAAAATTCCTCGGCATATGCATACATCTTTCATTAACAAACTTGCGGCTTAAAATACAAAATTAAGTGGCATTTCTTTGGTTCCAGCTTTTTTTAGTCGGCCATCGGTGACAAATTTTCCTGCAAATTTGTTTCAGTCTGAACAACAAAATGGGAAGCGGCATTATTACTTCATCACACTGACGGATGACGTTTATGGTGGCAATATAAAAGACAGATATATACGTCTTTTTCGTTTTCATTTCGGGCACATATATATCTTATTTCTTAATGAGAATTACTTTAAAAGCACCTAACAGGTGACTCACCGTTGTCAAGGCACATTAAACACCAATGATCCGAGTTTTTGAGATCGTCTGGAGTGGAGTACCTGCAGCGCTGGACACACTGCCTCATCTTTTCTCGTACTGTTTGTACCGTGGCTCCTGGGTAGCCTATATAACAAATAACATATAGAGGTTGGAAGTGACACTAAGATAAGCTTACCTATTACCAACGCACAAAATCTCGTGCCATACAAAGCCGTTTTCCCGTGGGTAGCTTTCATGATCAGCTGACCCAGGACGGACACTGCTCCTAACTAATACATGACATCGCGAGTTCCATCACCGTATGTTGATGCCCGTACATTTATGAGAAACTTGACTTTAAAAATAAATAGATTCTTGAGTGAAACTTACTGGTTACCTCCACTGATAAACGCATTTGCTTGACGCATGACAGAAACTACGGATATCGCAGAAACCAACCCTGTTCACAAAAAAAATCTAATCCCCAAGTATAACTAACCTCTAACGTCCATGTTAGTGCTTTGTGTCCGGACCAGGCATTCTGCGTTGAAAGCTAGAATTACATGGTGTCACTACAAGAAAAATCTCACTCACCGGAGTCCTATGCTGGATCATTCAACCGTCTGTCCTAATGCAAATCTCGTATTACGTTTGCTTGCCTTTAATCGTTGTGACCATTTGGGCGCCACTCGTACTCGGCTCCGTACGATTGCAATACTGACAATCCTGAAACTCTACCGGTACAACGAGAAGAGAGTCGGAAGCGGTGGAAGGTTGAGTATATTTCAACAGGAGTGTGCGTGAGCAACGCACAAATGGTGATCGCTCTGTACGGTCATGCTTCGGTTGAACAAGCTATCCGGGGAAACAAATCCATATTCCGCTACATCGTATGCGCTGCTAGCTGATGCAGCAACGTCCTCAGTTTCTTATGTTTCGTTGTGACTGCAATCAATTAGTGACAAATTTATTTTACTCGTAAAATCTTCCCGATTTATTCAGCGCCCAATTTGCATATACCACACGTGCTCCCATTAAATCTCCACAGATTACGCCTGAGTCAGGATACGGTGTTCTATCGCCTATTTCTTGTGAACAACGAAAAGCTTAAGAACCCACCGCACAGACCTCGGCTTCATTGTTCATACACTGCGGGCAGTAGCGGTTCCACCTGAGTGTTAGCGACCCTCGGCGATTTTCTTCGTCTCCACATCGATGTTCCTGAGTGACAACGTATATAAACTTGACCAGGAATGATTCGTGGTCTCGTTTCCTGTCCTAATACTTATAACGAAATTCCTAGACGGCGGGAACATATATAGAAATTGATAATGTACATTCCTTAGGTGGACAAAAGAAAAAAATTTAGAAACTACAAAATTAAATCATACAGGAAAGAAGGTTAGACAGTGATGTGCAGGAAAAAACCAAAACCATAAATCTAACGAGCAAATTATGTGACTGAGACCATGATAAATAACATCCCGTCACCTAAGTAAGTTCCGTAAACTAAAAGATGTCATTCTGTGTTCACGAGAGAAACCTCCCACATGACACACAACTCAACTTCGAGGGTCATAAACCTACTTTTACAGTTGATAGGAGTAGTCCACAATCAATCATTTTACGAACAGCCATAGTTACATTTTACCCTTTGACCAACATCCTTCTAACCAAAATTATTCTTCGGGAGAATTCCGGTCATGTACTTCCACTTCTTGGTTCATCTGTTGTTCCTATTCAGGCGCACGACTCTAAAGGGGTAGACTGTGAGTTCTTAGTATCAGATTCTAGACCATCGATTCTAGGTTTAAAAATTTCTCTTCGGTTGCAAGTTTATGTTGCATTTTGGACTTCTTCAATCAATTGCCGTGACCTGCAACAACTTGCTTTGAAATGTCCCAAGGTGTCCGGAGTCTGGAGTCAAGCTTGAAGTATTTTTACATCTAATTTTATGAAGTGCTGGGTGATTTCCTTTGATTTATGGGTGCCAGTTCGTCAAGCACCTCAATCGTTTTGTGAGAAAGGAATCATCACTCCGGTGAATTCGTCGAATTGGGTCGCACTAACTGTAATCCTATTGAAAGATGCTGAAATAGCCGAGAAATTGGGGGAAAATAGTTTAAATTTGAAAAACTTCACACAGAGGACGTGCACTACGGAAGGATATGGAGATGTGTTTTATCGTCTGGCAGATTCCAATGTGTTCTGGAAGATTGATCTCACACTTACAAATACTCCTGGACAAATAATCAAGTGAGCTAGCAACCGTTAGTACTCTCTTTGGCCAGGTCAATACAATTTCTGCCCTTTGGTTTCAGTGCATCACCTACCATTTTTCAGCAGTGTCTTAACTATTTCATGCACGAGCTATAAGGAGTTGAGTCATATCAGGATGATCCTATTGTTCATGGTCTCACCCAATCCGTTTGTGATATCTGTATTCGTTCTTTGTTGAGTAAGCCCAGACAGTTCAATGATCCCAGTAACCTAGGTAAATGCTTTTTTATTTTGGTTGAAATTTCTTGTCTTGAATGTGTTGTGAAGCCTAAAGTTTTCCCCTCGGATCTCAAACATTTCGCTCTACTTACTAAGGTGACTTCACGCAGAAAATTGCCTGAATTTTCGTTCTATTCTCCGTGTTCAATCCTATGGTTCTTTCATTTCTGATTTCCCTCCGGAAACCAGCTGTCTTTTGGATAGTTTGTCAGCTAATTCATTTAGTTGGAAACCGCTTCATGCAAGTACACTTCTATCCCATCCGAAGTCTGGTGTTCTCAAACCGTTATCTTTTAAAGACCATTCAATATTAATCACTGATGGACAGCATACTAGTATGAATGGCATTCGAGAACAGTACGAAAGGTCAGTCATGTATATTTCTAGGGGGGTTATAAAAGCTGAAATGGAGTACTGACAAACCTGAAATGAAACTTTATTGGCTTACCAAAACGATTACACAAATAATTGTCTGCCCAAAAATTTACTAAGGCTCATCTGTCACACGTAGATGGTTAGCTGAATAGTCAGAGGCAATGGTTCAGAGGTAGAACACAGACCTCAGTCCATACAATTACCACTTTGTGCACCATAGACCTAAACAAATTCATCATCTTGACATCAGGTCTAGACTGCCTGCTATCTACGTCAATGCCATCAGCGGCCCAGGAGTGAAGACTGTGACTGAAACGTGAAAGCATTGTATTTGACCCGAAAGGCATTTCGCCCCCGCGATTTCATCCCTGAGTCGCGGGTGCACCTTGCATGAGGAACGAAGATTTTCGCGGCTACTTTTCGCCTCGCGAGGAGTTGACGCTTACTCCCATTTGACCATTGTGTTTTATCGGCCAAGCGATGATGCTACAAACCCTCAGTTCAGCTTTATGGCCAGATCTACCTTTTGACCACCGAGATGTCAATAAAATGAATTCCTTGGCGAGTCTTAAATGTTAGTGATCGAATTTCGATGCGAACTTTTGATCACTGCGGAGAACTATTTTTCTCGACCTGTCTATTCTGTACTCAACCAAATATCTTTCTCCCCTCTGCCTACCTCTAATGCCGTCAATGATAAAACTGCTGATACTCGAAATGGTTCGTTGTTAAATAGTGTCGTCGGCGGTTTCCAGTCTGCTAGCTCCCATTTTCTCAAACCTCTTCAGAATCTGAATCTGAATCTCGGGTCCTTCAATGTACACACTCTCATGCAGACTGGCCAACAGGCATGTTTAGCTATGACGGTGAACTCATTTTTGACTGATGTCTGCTGCGTCAGTGAAACACGAATTCAAGATTCAAGTAGAGTAATTCAACTAACTACGCCTTATATCACGTCAAGATATCTCAGACGAAGCAGCTGAAGCTCTGTTAGCTATATGCAGGAATAGCCTTGACTCAGAAGGCTGAGGAGGCTCTTTTAGACTGGATCACGGTTGACAGTCTTTTGTGCACCTTGAGACTTCACGGATCAGTCGGGATCCGGAAGGATATTTGTGTCAAGCGCAGTTCATTTGTCATCTCGGCGTACGCTCCAACAGACTGCAGCACTCACATGCAGAAAGACTAGTTTTATGATCACCCGGTCACTCTTGTTCGGAAGAACAAACGCTATGACATTGTAGTGGTAGCAGGTGACTTTAATGCACAAGTTGGAAAACTTAGTCCATCGGAGTCCTGTTTAGGTGGGCGGTGCACCTTGCCTGCACAACGAACAGACAACGGGGAAAGACTTCTCCAATTCTGTGCAGATAATCATTTGTTCCTATCTAGTGCGAATTTCCGACACAGTTCGCGTCGCACTGCGACATTGAACTGTGT
>LUCM01010200.1:8270-20728 GCA_008360955.1 Fasciolopsis buskii | reverse complement strand
TGTTCCTAGATCTAGCGTACATCAAAGACACTGGATCACGCAAGGGTCGCTGGGTCTAATGGAGCAAAGCGCCAGCTGCCTAACTGCAACGAAGTGAATAAGATGGGTTTACAGTTGCAGCGTCTGGTGATCATAAGCCTTAAGAATGACCTCGAAAACTGGTGGTTCAGGGTATCCGAAGAGATGGAGGAAGCGTCCGCTTCAGGTAACAGTCAAAGACTATTTAGGCTTATCCGAGACATTTGGGGGCGACGAACTTCGGTTAGTGAAGTCGCGTGCGATAGGACTGGAGAGCTCATCCACGGTAGACAGGAAAGACTGGACCGTTGGGTAAAGTACTTCAAGGATCGGTTTAGCTGGCCGCACGCTAACGTATTTAGGCCGACGTATGCAGCCGCACATCCTTGGGAGGTGTCACTTGATCCTCCAACTGTAGTGAATGTAGAGTCGAATATTCGACTTCTGAAGACGAGAAAAGCGGCCGGTCTCGACGACTTTTCTCCAGTGCCTTTCAAACTGGGTGGAGAAACCCTGTCAAAAGCTCTTACCTCCTTGCTTCATGATATTTGGAACGAGGAGTGTATTCCGTTATCGTGGGGCGAGTCACTGATTGAAAGCATCTTCAAGAAAGTTACACGGATTGACTGCATAAATCATCGTGGGATTAGTTTAATTCCGATAGTTACTAAGGTGTTAGCTTCGATAATACTGTCGTTTGACACCGATTCACGGGAGTAACATCAGCGAACAGCAGACCGGATTTCGTCTAGGTCGCGGTTGCATCGGCCAAGTATTCAGTATTCGCCAATCACTCGAAGCGCACCACATGCACCACCGCCCTACGATCGTATTCTTTTTCGACTCGAAAGGCGCGTTCGAATCGGTGGATCGAACAGCGCCGGGTTCTCCCTGTGCCCCACCAACTTGGTCACCTATTGTTGCTATCGCTGAGTTGCGTCCCAGTTTGTGACATCAACTGGTGCTTCGTAAGTTATTCACAGTTTGATTAGTTATCTGTAGCAAATTCTGGCCTGAAGGGGTTTTGCAAACATTTTGGTATTTCCCTGTTTTCCTCCTTTACTTAACAGTTCTGTCATAATGAAAAAGCCCTTATCTTTTACGTATCTCAGCGGGTTAATGCCCTCTTAAGGTAATCGTCAGTGCGGTTACAATTAGTGCATCGCAGTGCCCGATCTATTTCATCTGACAACTAACATCATAGTGGGTTCTCATCTGTCGGTTAAAACTGCCATCTGCTCATTTACAATGAATTTCCGAAACGATTGCTTAGTGTTTTCCATGCTATCGCGTATGGTGCACTTGTCCGTGTACAACAGACCCATTATTATTTATAGGAAAATAAACAAACGTTCCTTCAGTCATGCTTCACATCACGAGATGGCCGAATTATCACATAAGAAAGAAAAAGCTCAGTAGCTTTCAGTGTGCTATTTGTTAGGAGGCTGTAGAAAGGATTGTCCCACCGCGAATCTCGTATTAAGTTTGACTGTCCTTAACCTTTTTGACCACTTTTGCGTTACTCTTACTAGGTTCCGTACGACTGTAATACTGACAAACCTGACACTTGACCGGTACAAGGAAAAGACAGTCAGAAGCGGTGGAAGGTTGAGTATATTTGGACAGCAGCGTGCAAGCGGTGCGTGCGCGAGCAACGCACAAGTGGCGACCGCGCTTGGCGTTAAACGTTCGGTTAAAAAAGCAACCTGGGGGAACAGATCCATGTTCCGCTACAAGGCTACGCTGTGGGAGCATCGCATTAGATGTCCCGTGTTACACCAGCCAAGTGCATGCTCTAGGTTCCTTTCCAAAACTTAGTTCAGGAGTGGCCGCCGCAAACATTCCTTCGAGCTCCCGTGATGAGGAAGTACTGGCCAACTTGTTTGTCGCAGGTTCACCGTCATGTGCGTCCGGATGTTCCGTCATTCCTGGCCTATAAGTATCGGAACAAGGAAGTTTCCCTAAGTATAAAGTTTAATTCTCAGACGCTTGCGTTGCCAGCGATGCACAGCGAGATGCGGTTAGTAGCTGACACTGTGCCGGGCTTTTACTAGAGTATCCGATATTGTTCAAACGTGTACTTTGAAAGCATCAAGACCTATTACGATGACCCTACTGCAAGGTAACTGAACTGGTCTGAACGATCTGTTTTGCAGAACACTTAGACAGGATTCTGTCTGTACTAAATGACATCAGGATCAACCATGCGCTCATCATTGGCCGGTTGGATGTACAGTGTATGGACGATGAAATTAGTCGTTATCAGCCAACCAGAGGATTAAACCTAGATGGACTGGCCAATCTAGAACAAGATTTAAGGATAACAGGCAAATTCAACGCAACAGTAAGCCATCCGTCGTTTTTATTTATCTTCCAGGTCCATGCACTAAAGCGCTGTGGGGTCAGGGACATTATTACCACGGGAAGCAGAATGCTGAATGAGACCATTGGTGATCAGCTGGCTTTGCCGTGTAAGTGGCTGGGAACCGGTGAGAAAACGGCAGTTTCCAGCCATCGATTTGTGAGGAGCTGTTATTGGTAGATTGATTGCCTAACTTTCATTTACCGTCTAAAAGATATCGTGAAATCAATAACGGAATTCCATGAAGACTTCGTCCTGGATATTGAGAGAATTATGAAACACTGGTTCACGGATGCGTGAGACCGGGGTTTCGGACAGGTACGTTTTTGCCACGTACTGTGTTCTTTCACTTCAATCAATGTGCATGTTACTGTTTATGGCACGTAATTGCTTTCCCAGTAGATCATTCGACTCTTCGTCAGTTTTACTGCTTACTTAACCAGACCAACCTAGGGCATGAGACTCACTAAATATTTTCCTAGAACCAGCGATCACATTCAGTGAGATACCCTGTGAAAATTGCATATACCAATCGTTTCAAATGACCATGTTTTCCTTCATTCGTTTTCAGATCTCGGAGAGAAACAATTTGTATGTACGTAATGTAACTTCTTTGCCTGTCTCACTACATTATTATTGTTCCCCTGTATGTTGTGTTCTTTATTTATTCGATGCATTCCGACTCCGACTGAATCTGCGGCAGTGTCCTAGTTGAGGTGATATGACCACTTAGCGTTGGTGATAGTTTGTATGTAGTTCCCTAGTTTCTCACACTGAGCAATGTTGCGATCAGGCACACTGGTCGAAATGTAACCGTTAGAAATCGCTGCGCAGGAATATGCTCTGATTTTGGTTTTTCCGCAGAAAAAGGTTCCATGATGCGCGCCGCTTACTTACGCATGTCCAGTCGTTTTCCGTAAGCGATCCTGTTGTAGCCGTTCAAATGTTAAGAGCGTTAAAACCACTGACCGGTGCTGGGAGAGAACGGCAGGTTATCGGTTGCGCCATTTTTATATGCCCGGCCGGTACCGGACGGGCGTCACTTGCATTTCCGGGTTTTTTCCTTACGCAGTGTCCGGATTCACCGGATGTCACCGGGAATTTTCCGGACCGCTACCGGTCAGGGTCCGGGTGTGGATCGGGTCCGCCGTAGTAATTGGTTAGGTTAATGGAATCATTGAACTGTCTGGGCTTACTCAACAAAGAACGAATACAGATATCACAAACGGATTGGGTGAGACCATGAACAATAGGATCATCCTGATATGACTCAACTCCTTATAGCTCGTGCATGAAATAGTTAAGACACTGCTGAAAAATGGTAGGTGATGCACTGAAACCAAAGGGCAGAAATTGTATTGACCTGGCCAAAGAGAGTACTAACGGTTGCTAGCTCACTTGATTATTTGTCCAGGAGTATTTGTAAGTGTGAGATCAATCTTCCAGAACACATTGGAATCTGCCAGACGATAAAACACATCTCCATATCCTTCCGTAGTGCACGTCCTCTGTGTGAAGTTTTTCAAATTTAAACTATTTTCCCCCAATTTCTCGGCTATTTCAGCATCTTTCAATAGGATTACAGTTAGTGCGACCCAATTCGACGAATTCACCGGAGTGATGATTCCTTTCTCACAAAACGATTGAGGTGCTTGACGAACTGGCACCCATAAATCAAAGGAAATCACCCAGCACTTCATAAAATTAGATGTAAAAATACTTCAAGCTTGACTCCAGACTCCGGACACCTTGGGACATTTCAAAGCAAGTTGTTGCAGGTCACGGCAATTGATTGAAGAAGTCCAAAATGCAACATAAACTTGCAACCGAAGAGAAATTTTTAAACCTAGAATCGATGGTCTAGAATCTGATACTAAGAACTCACAGTCTACCCCTTTAGAGTCGTGCGCCTGAATAGGAACAACAGATGAACCAAGAAGTGGAAGTACATGACCGGAATTCTCCCGAAGAATAATTTTGGTTAGAAGGATGTTGGTCAAAGGGTAAAATGTAACTATGGCTGTTCGTAAAATGATTGATTGTGGACTACTCCTATCAACTGTAAAAGTAGGTTTATGACCCTCGAAGTTGAGTTGTGTGTGTCATGTGGGAGATTTCTCGCACGAACATAGATAAATAAGGTGAATGCAAAACCTTCCCCGTTTATGGGTTTACTGGTTATGAATATGGCATTATTCTCTCGGCTGGATTGCTTTTACAAGCACTTTTTAAATGACCAAATTTGGCACCGCAAAAGCGTGTGGCTCGACCATACAAACATAATTGGTGTGAATTTCTCGGGCCACATAAGCTGTACCTTGCAAGGCTGGAATTTTTTTTGAACCGCTTTCTGTTATCTTTTTCCACTTGTATTTCAGTTCGACTATGGCATGGGGGAGCATAACTGGTTTTGTGTTTCTTGACGCTTCTTTCTTGATATTCGGCTTGGTTGTTTAGGGCCACCCAGGAACCAAATGTAAAATCTTGATTGTGCCCACAAATGTTACGGATTTCCCGGAGCTTGTGAAATGTTCGGAACAGCAACCTGTACTGTAAATCTGCCTGACTGCTTTCTGTTACTAGCCAATCCCGATCTTCTGGCTAAGGGTTTTAGTCACATTTGTTATTCTGTATCTCTAGTTCAAGTAGGTATTCACTCACAGAAAGATTCTCAGTTCAAACAAGATGACTGAATTTAGCTCCTTCCGCGGCGGGGAAATTCACAGGCTTGTACAATCGCGAAGTCGTTCCAAAGTCAATTACGAAGAACTGACTTACTATAGTTAACATCATCAGAAGTCATTTACCACCGGGATGATGAATTATGACCGTCCAGATGTATGGTTCGTAATAGTCATATGGGGACCCCACTATGTCAAATTCCTCACTTAGATGATGATTTTGTAGACAATTAGATCAAACTATTTTAAAGCAATGTCTACTGCTGAACCTGTTAGTGAATATCCTAATTCTGCGATTTCCGAGTATGTTTCAGAAGAGACTAATTAGAATCCGTCCGTCAGCTGTCAAAACCCTCGAAGTCCAAAAATCCAAGGGATAACAGTATAAAGTGCAACAAAAATACATAAGTCTTGAGTTGAATTCAGGCTGCCGTGGATAGGTGGTATGCTGCCAAACTCTGGACTTGATTATTCGTCCGTACTACATAACCCACGTACATAGTGATCACATCGAGTAAAATCTGTATTATTGTCCGTTACTTTGTATTATTTTCTTTGGGTGACTTCATGTTTTACGTGCGACTACCAGCTTGTATACAGAGTGTATAGCAAAGTCCTGGTCTTATTCCAAAATATCATAATTACTTCTCTAAAGTTCACAAGGTAAATCCTTCATTTGTAACTTTATCGTTGATCATTCTGGACCGTCCAAACTTGGTCTTAAATCTGTAAAAGTACTTGAATTTCTTAATCTTATTTCAAATGACTTTAAAACTTTACCTTTACTTCGTTACAAACTCGCAAAGGAAATGGAAACTCCAATAATTAAGCGTGAATTCAATAGTGATCACTTTTTTTGTGAAGCGCGGTTTTTTTGTATGATTGGCCAGAACCTTTTGCAAAGCCTTTGGACTGTCATCTACAAAGACGTGTTGCACCCGGTCACCTCATCCAGTTGGAATAGATCCATTGTTGCTCCTCTTAGGACGGGTAATACAGTGATATTATCACTCCCCCCCCCGCCTATCGCCCTTTTGAATGTACTTTAGGTATGCGTAAGAGGAACCTCTGTTTCACTTCCTTAGCCCAACCCATTGCCCCGTCTTCTTGCATGGCCTCTGTACTGATGCAGGCACTATTGTCGTCTCTGCATCTGGCGAATGCTGATAGTTTACATTGAGGTATCGGTCCATCAACCGTAAAACTCCGAAGATCTGTGATAATTATCGCATAACTCTAAATTCGAGATTTATAAAACAGCTTTAAACATGGAACTGACTTGCAACTAGTATCCGGAATTGTTCTGGTACCAAATGGGAATCAAATGGGAAAAATTTGGATATTGCACCGCAGACACGGTGATCAAATTATTTGTTGGACATTCCTATTAATGCGGGCATCGTCCTAAGCCCCACATCTTGTGGCTCTGACTGAAATGAACACAACAAGCCTATAGAAGGCTTTCCATATGCGGCCCAGGACGTGTCTTCTTTAGTAGTCTATGGCTGAAAGTTAGCAAAGTCCCTCCATCCGATAGGACAGAGAAGAATCGAACAAGCAACAAAATGCGAGAATTGTGTTGCATATATTGTGGAAATAAAATAGTACCTGCACGACAACATGCAAAAAAGCGAGCACAGCAGAAGGTGCCGAACAGTAGGCGAAAATTGCAAGTGGGAAAGTGTAAATATTATGTTCAGTAAAACAAATGCAACCAAACAAAAGTTACAAAATACAGCTGGGGGCGTTCCGTCAGGAAGCTTGTATTTCTTCAGCATGATGAACGGAAAATCTTCCGGGGGGTGCATAAACACTGCAAACTTGGGAATAAAAGGCCAATAAAAGTTAACTAGACCATCTAATCGCCTGGAAACCCGGACGATGGTGGCCAAACGGATAGGGTCGTGGCGTTTGGACGTGATGGTCGCCTGTTCGAATTCTCTCATCGCCGGTCAACTTCCCCAATTGGTAGCCCTCTGCTGGTCGCGGCCCCCTTCCTGAAAATTGGTGTACATTGTCACTTCATTAATAAAAGAAGTATAAGATAAACGATAAACGATAGTTTTGAGGTACTCAGCAGTAGCCTGCAACTTGTCTTGCAATGGAATGAAAGCTTTTGACCTTATGGTATGCCCAAAGGAGTGCAACGGTCCCCAGACCAAAATTGAACTTAGAAGCAAGCGTCTTTCGACTAGCTCTAAATAGCTATGAAAACCGTTGACGGGGGTTCGGGTTTTTGCACGATAACAGTTGTCCCTTTCACGTTCGTGAGTCCAAATGTTCTGTGTATTCCGATGGATGGATCATCTCTTACGAACTAAGACGTTTTTGTCTTGTGCGGGGTCTTGAAACTCGGCCCTGCTGAGTATTTTCTACATGGCCACTATGATTTTTGGTTCCTTTACACACCATTTTTCTTATCGCTACCTGATTATCCGTTGTCTGTGAAGTAATGCCATAGTCCGCGGAGTCTTACGAAATCTCACCAATTCGTTGGCTTCGCACCGTTCAATCCATCTGAAACAACGTGGAGCGAATTTTTCGAAAATTCCAAAGCCACCCTGAGTGTCTTTGTACTGGACGGACTCTCCAGTCCCTCCATGCAGGCCAATAGGCACATACTAGCACTAACGAGCTGCAGTATGTGATCCTTGCCGATCTGGTCTATCCGAATCTTAAGATGTGCAACCAGAAATGCGAACAACTAGGAGCCATTATTGCTACGAGAAAGCTGGTTGTTTAAATAATGACAGTCAAGCCGTTACTATTAACTGTCTTGTACTATCCCTTGCTACAGTCGTGGAGGTGGAGTCGTTGCCAATGTCATTAAAGAGTCGTGTAATTCTCCCCGAACTATGTTTGTTCATTCCGCGGTTCCCGTGAATACTTCTCCGACTGAATGTGAACCGAGAGCATTAGGCTAGTACCGCTTATTTTTGACTCCTAATATATATATTTCTACAACTTTCCCCCTCTACGAACGAGGTGATTTCCCAGAAATATTTTGAGCAAATCGTCTAAATTATCTCAACCCAATTCTTTGTATAGACTGTGATAATTTCAACAGATCGAATGTCGGGTACCCTAGCAATGCAGGACTACAGAGCCTAGTTATCTTCACATCCAGACTTTAATCTTCCTCCCCTGGATTTCTCTTCTGTGAATAATTCCGGTCTATTCCATACGGTTCGTCTTTTACCGATGGGCAACCTAGACCACCTATCCGTCGAATCCCCCTTGATCAACTACGGTTTGGCCAATTTTGAACTTTCCAAACACTGCGGAGACCAAAAGATTTGTCCTGGTCAGTGCAACCAAGAATGCTTGATACGGCTTGGGGACACCATTGCAGAAAATAACCTCAGTATGCTCCTGTACACTGATTTCTCCTTATTATGTGATCACCAAGTGAAATACCTTTAGTTTTTAATTCATGCTGTCCCTTCTTGTTTCTCGTCTCACCCCAACTGAGGCGATTGCCTCGTAAGAAAAGAACAGGCATACAAAACGAAGGACTATGTGTAGATCAGAGAATTATTCAGATTACTCAAACTCGATTTCACTGAGGTTTATGCTATATTCGTTTCCCAGGCAGAAGCCAGTCGAAAATAGTCGCAATCTCTGAAAGTTCCTCAATCAGTTACATGAAATTAAATGCAAGAAACTTTGCATGTCAGTAGACGACGTTAAAGAATCAAACGGACATTTTGGCTGACCCTAAATCTTGACGGCAACCTTCATATGGAACCAGTGCACCATCACAAATTAACGTTGATGAATTAAGTGGTCGTGACGGGCTATAGCCGACTGTACTAAACCATTGTGTGGCCACTCCACAATCAGGTAGACCCTGTTCAGTCGCGACTTAACCCCGACAGCTGGAGGCTAGTTCCGAAAACGGTACAATTGAGTTTCGACCCGCACCCTATACCTCTGATGCCTCCAAAGTGTTTGAAGACCCAACGTCACAAAGACTGTCTCAATAGTTTCAGACCTCAGACCACCATACATTTGCCATTCGTGGTCCTTGTTCGTCATGCGACGTACTTGGTTCCTCAAGACATTTTGTTCTTTGGTTGCTTGGTCAGAAAAATCTGACGAATAGGGTGTTTCTATTTGACTAAATCCAACCATTCACTTGACCTGATAGGTTCAAGGGGTTACGAATTCTTGCTGATACCGATGCTTGCCCATATAGTCGGCATCTATTGTGGAATTATTTTGATGTCATCGATAGTCTACACGACTTCAGAGCAGAACTTCCTCCTCTCTTGCACTTTCACAAGTCGATTTACAAATTCCCATCCTGTCTCGATTCCTGTTTTTTGCTTATATTTTATCCCATCCTCCGCGTGATTGGCAAACTTTAATCAAGTAAGCCGATGGATTTATCCTGGGATTGCCAAACGCCAACACATTCATCCATTCCGTTTTACAGGACTATGAAAAAGACAACGTTTACCGGGGAATTAGATATTCCTAACATTTTGCTTCAATTTTCCAATCGTCGTAAATGATGAGTTTATTGGCTTAAAGTTAGCCCTTTTTAACCCGAACTGTGTGATCGCAGTACTTGGGAAGATTAGACGACTAACCTTTATGCTGTGCGACTTAGGTTCCTATTCAAACCACTTTACTGATTTGTCGCTTTGCTTGTCACACTGGTTACATGCCCATCGGGCAATATGTCCAGGGTCACTTCTCAAAGGTTTCAAAAATTCCTTTTAGATAATTGCAAAGTATTTGAAAACAAAGACATTTCTTTTCGATATATCACTTCAAGCTCTCACATAAACAATAATGGACAGCACAATTAAAAATGTGCACCTGTAGCTTGTAACGAGTGAATTAATGCAACAAATTTGTAAACCTGACAATCGACTGAAGGGATGGGTGTGAAGGGATGCACAATAAAGGCAATAAACAACAACAACAACAGCTGATTGACAGTGGACATCAATGACCCGGTAAAAGCTCCCAAACACAGTCCCAACAACATCGAGAATCAACACCATAAGAAGTATAAAAAGGTTTTCGCATGGTTGTTGAGCCCATAGCAATTTGATTGTTGTAGCCAGAGCTTGTGCGCAGCGTAATCTTGCGGAGCCGTTGTTGCTGTTTTGGCCAGGGAAATTAACGCGATACTACCTGAGGTTCGTCTAATCTCTACCCAATAGTTTCCAAGTGTATTTCATTCTCACACCTGTAACCGAATTTCTTCGTTCATGCACTTTGTCACACTCATCCCTTATGGCTTATCCCTCGAAATCTATACGAATGGACCGCGATCATGACCTGGCGGCGACGTTGAAAATGCTCCACCGCTGCCGCCCTAGTGATCGATTGACCGAATCGCCTAAAGGTTGTGCGTCCATAATTTTTATTTGCCCAAAAAAGAAGAAATCTCGAAATGAGGATAGTGTCATTAATCAATACTCTCGCGAACTGAGTATTTCTGACCCTATATATCCAGAGGACTGTCATCGTTGTGCCGTGAGGGAAAGCTACAATAGAGCGTTTTGATAAGTACCCTTAATATGAATACAGTAGTGACTACTAACACTACCGCCAGTAATAAAAACGGAAATGCATGAACCCCCGGTTCGACTAATTTAAGCGTATCCATTGGTCGCGCCTCAAAGTATATCCATTGTTTCAGAAGGAAAATATCATGCAATAATAATTTTTGCAAATTTTGTATACAGTTTCTTGCCCTTGTATTCCAATGTTTTTGCCTAGCGAGGAAAAAAATGGAAACTGTATTAAAAACGAAAGACTGGAACTTGGTAGGGCAAAAATGAAAGAAAGTTTTGGAAACTAGGAATTACGTTACTGCATAATGAAAAGATGTTCATACTAATGTATGTAAGCAGACATATCCGCACATTTTACGTTCCTGTGCACTTAAAACAAACCACTCGGAATAATGGTGGCTCACGAGCTCATAGAGAGAACAATCTTTGACTGTGATTATCCCAAAGCTATTTCATTTGTGTTGTGTTCAGCTAAGGTACATAGGAATTCCTGGTAAATAAAATCTACCGTGACTTTCGGTTAAGCGATTTCCTTAACTGTGTTCAGCCATGTAGTCTGGCGCCGAAGCCATTCCAATGCGTGCAGGTGGTTCTTGTCTAGGCTTCAGTACGATCCATCACAGCCGGTGCAACTATTTCGAGTACCAGCACTACAACATACTAACCAGACAGAGGCATCATTGACAAAAGCCTGTGCCAATAGTAATCGGAAAATTCTGATTGTCCCGATTCGCGGAAATAATTTAATGAGTCCCCTCCATTATGAGCATTCAGTCAGCACCTTAATAGTCAATGAGCTAGTCGGTAGATATGTTAAAAAACGCGTCGCAGTATTTGGAGTAAGAATCTATGAGCTCAAATCCATTCAATAGAAGGTAGAAGAACCATTGGAAATCCTTCTTGTTCCAGGACTGCTGCGATCATCACCTCGGATGCAACTGTGGCCAGAATGTTGCATTTGGATGGTGGGAACGGACTCGGTCTTGGTCTATAAGAAATGTCTTTAGTAAAGCTGCATAAAACTCACACATTCGTCGGTTCATCGCCATTCGTCTGGTGACTAAGCAAACCACGGTGGTCTTGCTCCCGTTGGGAAGTTCGAAATGAGAATTATATTACAGCTTCCCACGATGGGCTCTATTACTAGATCACTCCATCCTTGCCAGAGGTTCCAAGGCCTCAGATTCGCAGTGGTAACCAGGCTCATTGGTTGAGAAACCAAAATCCCAGTCTCGGGTCACCAGAACGCTTGCCATGGGCTTGATACAGATGTTCCCCTAAATCACGATTCAGTGCCATTATCAACCGTCTTCACTGATGGGACCGAAAATGTTGGTATTATCCGGATAAGCCACGGTTCCATGCTCTGGTTGTCCTTCCGACACACCGGACAATGTTCCTGTTCCCAACAGAAAACAGGCAAGCCTAAATGCGAAACATCACACGATGAGTACATTTAATTAGCCGTCCATCTACATTGGCTGCCAATGGTCACTCTCCAATAAAATACAGGGATTCCGTTAACTAGATGAAAAGTCAGCACAACCTGTCTCAAACAGTACTTCCGATAACTGAACAAATCATCTCACCTGAACCCAAGCTCCACATCCGCCGGTGTCCTGCAGCACTTCTGACGACGGTCCGTCCGCCTCTAGCCGACCGACACATCCGATGGGTTACCTGTCAAACCGAACGAAACCAATCTACGAGGCACAAACCCGTCATACGCGAGACGCGTCAGCGGTGAGCGCACCGCAACAGCCGGTCAACGAACCTTGGCACACCCAAAACCCAGATCCCCATGGTCTCCACACCCAGAATACAACCATCAACTGCAGCCTGTTCCGAAGCAATGCTCGCCGA
>LUCM01010198.1:0-42551 GCA_008360955.1 Fasciolopsis buskii | reverse complement strand
AGTTAGCGCAGTTCGCATTAAATATGTGTGCATGATATGCGTATATAATAACTATATCTTGCCAGACACATTTGTCGAGAAAATACATCCACAATACGCACACAGCTTTCAGTCTGGCTAAAAGCAAAGACATGCCAAGAAAAGCACACGGCTAATCGCAAAAATGATCCTTTTTGCTATGCTATTAAGGTTGGTTTTTGACGACGGTATTTGGATTAGCAAACCTGTTGTTGATTTGATGTCAGTTTGTACTTGTTGTTACTTATGTGGCTATTAATGTTTCCTCGTTGTTCTTGCTGTAGTCAGTGTCGTTGTCTTCGTCTTTCACACTTTTCCTCTTGCAGTTACTGTTCCCGTTTTTGTAGTAAATCTCATCGATTTTGTTTTTCCTGTTGCAATCCGGTTTGTTGTCGAGCTTCTAACGGCTGCCCTATAGTTGACGTGGCAGTTGATAATGGAATTTTAAATGTTTTACTTGCTATTCTTGTAATGACAACAACCTTTTGTTGTCCTCGATGACGTTCTAGTTGTTGCTGTTGTTTTTTGTTGTTTTTTCTGTCTTGTCACGTTTTCGTTGTTCTGTAAGTTGTAGTCTTTGTTGCCATTTTCCGTCTTACCGTTAGCGAGATGGTTCTTATTATTCCCATATTTGTCGTGGTGTATGTTGTTGTTGTGTCGCTAATTTAATTTGCTTTTTTTCTGAATCCCGTACACTTTTTATTGGCTTCTGGTGAAAGTCATATTAGTATTTGTTATCGATGAAGAAATTGTTAATGTTGTTAGTAGCATTGGTCGTGTTGGCGACATTTTTGGTGGCGTTGCCATCCAAGAGGAAGAATAAAATTTGGGAAATCAGCCCCATGTTGTGACATTTGTTTTCTGATCCAAACTTCTTTCAGGGAATTTGTGGCAACTTGATTTATTGCGGTAACCAGCCGTATTTATAGAATTTTGTGTATCGAGCTACACCTTGTTGTCTAAAGATATGTAATTTCTTGCCTTTTGCGACTGTCAGCGAGGCGCCGAAGGCTTCATGAATCTTTATAAAGTGGATCTAGTGGCAGGCACCTTAGTAAATCACGCATCCCTTCCTGGTTTGTACGACTGCAAACCACGGCTCACGGCACTCGACTGTCATAATAAAGGACCACTTGGTAGGCGGATTAGTGTTCTACATGTGCGAAGTTCACCACACACTCGGGGGCTTTCCCAGGTAGTCTAATTCAAACGGTAAACAACTCACATTTGCTCGTCCCGATTTTGCATTCCATTTTTGGGAGTAGTGTTTACGAATGAAGAAGTAATGATAACAATTACGAAGCGGGTTCGCTTCCTTGGCCCCATACTGGTGAGCTGTGTTTTGAAATCTCATTTTGATTGATTTTTTTGGAACAACCACTCGCCTATTTTTCAAAGTGATTGGTCAGTCGTGATCAAAACGGTAATTTGTGGAGTGCATTCAGGAAATTCATTCATTGTTAAAGTCGATTATCATAAGTCAATAGCCTGTGGTCAACAGAAATGGTAATGGAGCGGCCAAACTCCTGCTGGCCTTGGGTGAATTATCAACCACAAAAACAAATATTTATCTGTATCACCCAGAAATTTGTGATGGAGCAAAGGAAAGGGCTACAACCGTGGCTGAGGAAGCATAGGGAACTGTATAAAAGGAGCTGTCAGTGCTTGAGCGAGTGAATAACTGATATAGGCGTACAATTCTAGGAAGGGTCATAAAACACGAAACTGAAGCAGATTCTAGATACAGAAAAAAGCGACATTGGTTAACTATTAATTCGATTTAATTAAGCATTTGTTTGTATAAATTCTCTTGAATTTCGGAGGTCAGTGTCACTTTCAATCATTAAATTTATCCAGCTGTTTTTTACACATAAATAAACTAAAGCCCTTAAGCTCATTAGCATTTTTAAAAAGGGAGAGCTCATGCAGACCTCTCCAAAGAACACTATTCTCAAAAAAATCATGAAAGCATATTCCCATCGCCTGCTTAATCACTGCTGTTGAAAATCCCAGGGAGATTGGTGATATCATGAATTTCGAGATTATGATGCTTTATGGATCTCATTCAATATACAAGATCCATTTGCTTTTCACTTAACAGAAGGTCAACTTTACGTTTTCGGAATTCTCGATCAATAAATATTGATTTGTCCGTTTTCCATGAGCACCATCGATCCAAATGTCTTTAAATTAACCTGTGATTGCTTTGTTAAAAAGATATTTTGAGTAATTTTAGGTTAAGTGCGCTTCTAAACCCCCAGTCGAATCTGGTGTCCGATTTCTTCTACTGTTCCAGACATGCGAACCCCTTCTTTTGCAGTGGGTGTTTTGATAGTAAGATGCAAATCACGTGCCTTCGATGACCCATTTGAAGTAAGAAAAAATAAATGACATTGTATTTCCCTCCTCGCTTTATTTAATTTTTCCGAATGCTTCCATCATTCTCAGGTGATTGTGATTCGCATTGGGTGCTCCAAGTTATTTTGGCTTTCGTTCTACAAACAGAAAACAAAACAATGACAACTGAAGATGAAACTCCTTGGATATTTATGCTAAGGCGTCCCCTGCTCTGGGTTTTGCGTGTTCTAAGAAGCAAGGATCCTGCTATACATCTCCATACCCATATTTCACTTCATTTTCATTTACTTTGCAATAAATGCGCATCATCTGAGGAAGAAAGCTGTGGTCGCTAAAATGCTGCTAAATAACGAACCGCAAAACAGTGAAAGAAGTCAGACTAGCCACCCTTAAGTCTGCACACCACGGCCACTTTTCTAAAATAGGTTGCAGTCTCTAGCACCACAGTTTCAGATGTATTGTTGATTGCGTCTCATCTGCTGGCCGTACTACTCCCATTGGGTCCTGTGGTCTCGTAAAAAAAGAAATTTATTACCATATCTAATGTAAACTGTTTTTATTGCAGTGACATACTCATAGAAGCAGAATTAAAAACGGGTGAAAATGTTTTAATTAAAAAGTGCCTTCAGATACTCACTTGTTCTAGCTAGTAGTACCTGCTCCCATAGAAATTATTTTTTTACCTAGCCCATGTGCCAGAATATTCAGAAAGCGTTTGTTAGGATTTGCTGGACAGTTTGTCTGATCGAGAACCGAAAGTTTTCAGATTTTATCGCGAGTTCGCCCAAATCAATGGCCGCCCACACAGGGTTGTGGTCCACTAAGCAGAATCTCATCCACTCGGATCCGCGAAGCACAGACTCGCCTGAAATTGCCGGTGCAATTTGACTTTTTCAAGCCAACAAAAATGAGCAGCGTAGTCATTCTGGAAAAGTTAGTCACTCCCGGACACAGCCAAAACCGGTAAGTTTTAGCATTGAGAAGCAAATTGGTTTTGATCGCCGTTTTCACCGGCGCCGATCACGTTGTCAACTCCACGACATTCTGCTGTGAAGGCGGCTGGTGTGAATCATTCCAGTGCTGGCAAACGTACCAATATGTCGGCTGTTTTGGCAACATTCCACCGAAGAAAATGGCACGACATCGACGGATTATTAAGTGATGTAAAATAGATTGAGCCCTGTTGAAACAGGGTGACATCAATAAAGATCTTTGAAACCGTGCTGCAAAAATTGAACGCCCTCGACTGCTAATCACCCGAAGAGATGCACACACACCAACACACATAAATACACACACAAGCATACAGGTAAAAAACTCGTCTCTGTTCTCTTTTCTGTCTCAGTGTCATTTAATAAGCTCTTACAAATGCACGTGTACAATGTTCGGTTGATCTATCCTTGTAATAATAACCCGAAGTTAACATGGCTTCGAAAAGAGAAATCATGTTAAGATTTTCAGGCAAATAGTTACCAAAAATGAGAACAGTTGGATCGCTTGTCTTTCATTATTTGCACTCCGTGGTTCCGTCACAAGATGTCCAATTGCAGTCTTTTAAAGCGCAATCAGCGGACCAATATCAGCTTCCTTTTCATATCAAACGTTTTCCACCAGTACACATCGGGTTTATTGATAGGCAGAAGAAAACCGGTAGTGTTCTTATTTGTAATGTCAAGCAGAATGAGTGGCAATCACGTAATTGAATTATATGCGGTGAATCTGTTCAATGGACTTGCTGTGGTAGTGTGGTGTGTATTTAAACCGAAAAAAGTAAATGTATGCCAGATCATTAGCCGTAAACGAGGAAATAATGCCAACCGGTCTAGTCGCTCGACTATTGTTCGACTGCGGTTTAGTTGCTGCATGGAATAGAGCATTCGAATCGTTAATCGTCAGAACAGTCGACAGGTATTTCGGTTCATCGAAGCGAGGACCATTCACAGTTTCAAATCGGATTCGTTGGAACAGTTTAATTTGTTCTGCTGCCGGTGCTTGTCTTCGCTGTCAGCATTCACAAGCACGGGCGTGCGTGTGCGCTTGTCTAATTACCGACCCGGTAATGAGTCTGTGACCGATCATAATTATGTGAAGTAATGGAACTTAGGCATTCTTGACTGGCTACCCTTCTTGCTATTTCTTTCTTGCAGAATCAACCTTGAAAAATTTACCAAATGTGGTTTGCAATTCGTTCCACTTTTGTGCAGTTGTTCATACAACCACATTAGTACATTCTAATGTATTATTGAAAATTTCTCAATTCTACTGTCTATATTTTCACATACTGTTGGGATTGTTAGGAAGAGATACAAACTAAACTAAGTTTGTCAATCCCAAAACTTGTTTGACGAATATTTCCTAAACTTCTGACATACCAATCGTATCTTTTGGTCTCCTGCTTTTGGCAATTTATGAATTAGGGCTTAGCAGATATTACAAGTGTGGTACTTTACTGACTTAGACGATATCAGATCCCAGGCACTGCCATGGGACAGTATCGTGTGTGCCTGGCCAACGGAATCGCATTGATCATGGCCCTTGGACAGTCCCGGTGACTATGACACGCTTAAATAACGCACGTAGATACAATCCACCAAAGTCAATGATTTTCATCCAACACCCAGACCTGGACTGTCTCTTGAATCAATCAGCATCTATTAATTTGTTTTCACTGGTGCTAGTTACTGACAGCAGCATCTCAAAGCTAGTCCCAGATGATCGGCCGGCGAGAAATACACAGTCTGTACCACATTTAAGTGACGCCGACGGTGAGTTTTCTACACTTCATTTTCACAATGGTGGGTCGGAATGCGATTATATTTTTTTGAACATCGAATCCTCTGTTATCGAAATCGCGTGCTTCCTTTTATGAACTCTGTGGCAAAAAACGGTGAAAAATAAATTTAACTGTTCATCATTTCTCTAGACTGAGTCACCTCCTGATTGTTTGATAAAAGCCAGGAAAAGTAGGTGGAAAGATATGCGAAATTTGCGTGAACATTGTTTGGACAGCTTCAAAAAGGATTGGAAAAATGTGTGTATTACTAGGTTCACTTTTATTATTCCGCCATAAACAAGCAACTGACAAGGAGCACTTGAGGATTCCAAACTGATTTTGAACAATCCACTGTGAAACATAAAGAAGAGGGATGACAAGTCAGTTAGGTGAGTAATATCCTAAAAATAATGTAGGGTGGAAAAAGCTGATGGCTGAACGGAATATAACAAGTTAGAGCTGAAAAAGAATACAAAAAAGGAATTTGGCAAAAGGACATAGTACTTTTGAGTACACCGCTTATGGCATGCCAATAGCTGGACGGAAGCACGAAACTCTAGAAGTGAACGGTTGACGTGAAAGTTCAAGATAAATCTTTTCCAAAATGAAGTGATTCGGTCAGTTATGAGTGCAAATCACACTAAAGATAACTCGGGTATTTTTAGTGATTTGGTTTAACTTTGGTGTTGTTTTGGAAGAGTGATTTCTGCAAAAAGAGCAGAATCAAAACTCCAAGGTAAGCCCGATTCTCGTTAGCCAATCGACACCACCTTCATTGCTAACAAAATGAAACCAATGCGAAAAATAGGGTAAAGGTTTGATGTCGCATTGCTATCCTGTTTAATTTTGTAAATTATGTTTTGATGCTATTCGACTTGTCTTTGTGGTGCACGAACTATATGCAGATATGCATCTGTGGCGCGAAAAAATGTAAAACGTTTAGAGAAAACAATCAAGGCAGGCAAGTTTGCTTCACAATGCATCTCTTGGAATGTGTCCAATGGAACTGTAGTACACCTGTTCGGCCCGCGCACACATCGCATCCCCGAAATCTTCAGTCAAACGACCTCGCAGTTCAGACATTGTGTAGGGCGTATATGGCCAATCACTTTTCGTTTTTCGCATGCCTTTGCTCATGAACCGTTTGTACATTTTATCAGGTTAGAACACAGTTCAGATTCCTTTATGTAATTTACGCTTGAATCCGCTTTTCACACTTGGTCGTTTTTCAGGCACATCCTGTCACTATTTCTCTGGCTTTACATTCTGCGGATGTCATCATTGTCTATCTCAATTTCATCACCCGTCTGTTTATGTGCATATTTCGACCCTAGGACGCAGTGCCATTCAGGCTAATCCGGGGGCTAGTGACCTTCGCGTTACCCTTTCAAATGACCAATGTTTGACTTCAATTTCCTTGCATCTTACGTACTAGGATTAGTGTCCTTGCCTGGACGAGCAATTGCACCGCACGGAAACAGTGGGGTTTCTCACCTTCCATTAATGTGTGATCATTAGTCTCACGCCACACGAGAATTTTACGCTACCTTTATGCGTCTGTCCAGGTCAGACGGGTGTGCGGTCACTGCACCCAGTTTATGCACCTTGTGTTCATTCTCATGCCTTACGAACACCATTCGCTCATTTTTCTCATTAGACGATTTCACCTGTTACGGAAGCCGGTTTACCGTCGAATTGCTCCCGTATCTCTCGGTGCCCATTTAAGACATTTGGTACTGGTTCTCATAAAAGCATGTTGCTAACCTACTGCAGTCATCATTCTTTGAAGTACGCGCATATTACTCGCCAACCTACAATGATATGGGACTCGGGTAAGCGGCCCCCAAGTTATACTTTAACTCAATAACGGTGCAGTTACATAGAATTTTCAGCAGTACACCCGCCTTATTGCGTGAGAAAGCTGCTGAAATAAACTGTTACCCATCGTCCCTCACGCAACAACTGGGTCTGAAAAACTGGCAAGCCCAATTTGGATTGGACGATTAAATGTACTGGACAGTTCTCTGTGTCCGTTTAGGAGACTTGATATCACCTAGCTGCAACAGTCATCTTAACTCAGCCTGTAAATCTCGCTTCAGTCAGTCGCAAAGTTTAAATGGCCAAGTCATCACGCTTCAGTGATTGCTTCACTGGGGCCCGGCAACTTGTTCCGTTATATGTGTAAGGGAAGTCAGACATATGGATGTGCAAGAAAAAATACTCGCATACAACCAACTGACTAAATTTTAGTGCAGCGTAGAACAAATGTCTTGCGAAACCACATGTCTGAAAGTAGTATTTAGGGGGAAAGTAGATTCTCAGTTGGCAGATTTCTGGGAATTTCTATCGTCGTTGTGAAAAAAACACTCTCAAGCCTGAATCGACAGCAGGAGGGTACCGAACAAAACGACAAAATCACACCGAAATGGTCCTACTAACAACCTCGTGTTCGGGCACGAAAAGTAGTTTCTTTTCCCTGTCCAACGAGATTTTGGCTATGGAAAATTTGTGGCATACTAGTTTGCAGTCAGGAGTTATGCACTCGTTTTTCAGAATCCGTTTCGCAATTCAGACACTGAAGATTCATCCAGAAAATGCAGTCAGATCAACTGTTTTAAAATTAAATTTAACTAGAAGAGTGGGTTGTCTTCAGTCCAATTTTTTGGATGAAGCAATGCGAATTTATGCAGTTTCTCTCCATTTAAATTAGCCTAAGAAAAAATCAAATGTTAGTTCGTTAGACTGACGGATCACACCTTTCATGCAAACAAACCTTGGGTCAGTCTTATACTTGAGGAGTACCCTACTGGAATTTCGCTATGAGTAGCGCTCATCAAAGATAGACATTCCTCTTCGAGCTCAAGGTCTGCGCCTCCGTCTTGCAGCTAGATTTTGTATCTAAAACCACTGGGCCACTGGTTGCAATAGAAGCAAAAGCATATGGATTCTCGGACGAACCCTTGCTTTGTGTGTGAAAAATTCAGCCACAAAGGCAGTCATTCAATCAAATTAAAATCTATCTCACAAAATACTTTCTAATAATTGTGACGCATTTCACCATGGAAGCAATTTTACTCAACCCGTAAAGAGCTGTACATAGTTGCATTCTAAACTGCGCATAAATGAGAACCTAACCATGGGAGCATTCAGATTAGTCAGAAACAGAACGTCTCATTTACACAAATAAAACGGGTCTAGAAACGCTATTCCCCCACCATACGCTTTTGTGGTATTGCCTCAGGTTTGTCACAGAAGTTGTCTTTCTGTCCGGAAAATTTATGCACTTGGTCTGAACAACCCGTGGTCAAGACAAGCAAATATGTCCTTTGGACAGTCGACAGGCAACCAAGTCTCAATGGGCCTCAGTGATCAGACTTTCTGCTGTGTGAACCTTTGATGTGGGACATTGGTGCAAACTCATCAAGTCTTTCGATCCGGATGGTTAGCTCAGACGTCAACCAATCGGTTGTGTCCCGCCTACATCGGCGAGAAAGCCGTTTCATCCAGCGAATGTTTCCCGAAGTCATTTTACTAAAACAAAAACCCGCAGCTTTGAACACAATAAGAACTTTGTTCTGACGACGGGGTTAGCATCAAAGCTACTGGAAAGTAATCCGGTGGGTTCACAGCAAGTCTGAGTATATTATTCCGTACCAAAACCGGTGCATGGGCCGAGTTCAAAATAGAGCACACTAACTGATCACTTATTACACAAAATTTGAAAGGATTCTATAGGTAATGTTTGTTGACTGCAAACTTGATCATCATTACAAGGCCACACTACGGTTTACTTTAATCGTGCACAAAATGTGAGTATAGATTGCAGACCTTTTAACGAATTAGGGACTATAAGGACGTTTCAAGGGATTAATGAATTTAAAACAAAATGACTAAGCCTATCTTGAATACGAATGATTCTTCACACTAAAATGACCAGATGCATTTTCGTAAAACTTAACGAGTCTGAATTGTCATCACGTGGTAATTCGTTATTTACTTTAGTTGAAAAAATTCAAAGATGGCATCTTCAGAAAATAGGAATGAGTCACTTGACATTTCGCTTACTCTGTTGTAACTTCTCCAATTTGAACAATATTCTGTCTGCCTGAGCGGAGCTAGAACGAGTTGAAGATTTACGAGACCATATCAACTCCAGAGTCTTTTCTCAGTTTGCGATTTACGATAAACATAATCACGGAGGTTAATAGTGATTTCTAGGACACAAAATCCTGATGTTGAATTAGGTGGGCAAAATGTTATCCGTCAGTGATTTTATCGAGAAGTTGGAGAAAGCAAACAATGGACAAGGCAGTGGTAAAACCCGGGCTACAAACAGCAAAAGCTATTTAACTACTGTAATTTACCATATGGCAAATCGCTGAAGAGTGCGGCGTGAGTCGTAGCTGCACCGGTCGCGTTGCGAAGAAGCTCGACTTGTAGGCTCAGGAATTGATTTCCACCTCTTCAATGTGAGAGAACAATTTTGCTCCTAGTTGCTAACTAAAAAAATTTTAGATTCCGCACATCAAGTCGAAGGACACTTTTTTGGACTGGCATCAATCTCTGGAGATACATTTGGTAGAAGGACGATTTCCACGAAAAATCCGGTCATATGGGTCGACGTTGTGAATACACGAATAGTTGCACCGTTTTTCATATAAATTTATGTCAGATGTAACACCTCACAGAAAATTTCCTAAATGATTACTGCTCGGTATTTACTGAAGGAGTCAGTTTCTAGTGCAACGACGCGCCCATCTCGAGGACTTCGAAGTAAACCATCTTTTTCGGCTGACCTGATATGTTTGCACTACTATCCCACAGCAAACGTTCACACGGCAACAAGTCCGATCACTCAGGCCCATTGAGGCTTGAAATTCAAATTGGTTTCCGAAGTGATTTCTGTCAATCTATTGGGTGCTCTCCTGGATACAAACCTTGGTTGTGCACCTTGCAACCCGCAGTGCGTCAGTTAGCCGCGCTGTTTATTTTCCCGTTTACAGGGACTGAGACAGCTCCAGACACTAGGAAAATTTCTGTCTGTGGTCACCCATCTGTTTTCCTCCACTTTTATTCTGCTACCTTCCCCCCCGGATTTTCATTGGTGCATGAAGAGAGGCAGCAAACGTCCTCGTTACGGAATGACAACTGTCATCAATTGCCAGTCTTATATTGCAGCGTCTTCCTCTGAGAAATTAAACATATTGACTCTTTTCTTAAAGCCCAACGTTTTTTTTGCTGCCTGGCAACAAGAACACCATAGGGGGAAATGGCCAACTTCGCCTGACGATTTGATTTGGTTTTTCGTCGCATAAAAGTTTATTTTGCCATCCCACCTCAATTGATCAGTTTGTAAGACTGAATTGCAAGCTCTTTGTTTGGAAAATTGTGAAACAAAAATCCGATGCAGATGTGAAATAATGGATTACCCTTAAAACAGTCTCTTGAACGCTTTGGCTGACATTCTTAAAGAAATTCCTGTGCACAAACCATCATGACAAAAATGCAATTTTTCATCAGTTAAAGAAATTCAACGGTTCCCATGAAATTTTGAAACATGGTCAGTCTTCGAGGGGAAAATATTTAATTTCTTTTTCTACGTACAAATTTTGGCATCTTAGGCCGTAGTTGAATTAGCAAATGCACACTGCTTGACCACGGAGTTCTTGGGGACAAGAGCGTCCAACTCAGTCTACTGCGTTTGGATTCAAGAAGATCATGTATATGCTTTGAAAATAGTTGAACTAGCGCCATGGAGAAAACACTTAAGGTGGGGCGAAAAGAAGTTTACTTGCGGCTTGTAACGCAATCTCGTTATGGATGATGTTTTTGATATTTACTCCACAGGCAGTGTTAGATTTCCTATTCATTTGGGAATGCAAATAAATTGATTTCCATTTTCATGTAGGCTCCTTAAGATTAGAAATGGCACTTCGATTCCGGAAGAAAATTACGATCGAAATTAATTCTCCAAGTAATTTCATCGAGCTGTATACATGCGAATAACGAATAACTAATCGTTATTCTTCTTTGCTTAAACTGGTTCTTTCCCAATCGAGGTTTAGCACTTCCACGAAAACGGTTCAATCGGTCAAACTCTGCGCGAACACTGGTCTCTGACTTGAAAAAATCAGTGAATGATATGGGTGTCGCATGAGTGTCTGAGAGTCAACTCTGGAAGCGAAGCATCTATGACACATGACTCCCAGAGACAGGAGTTCTCGTGTCCGTGTCGGCTTGGAGATTTTGCAATGCCGATGATTACTAAACAAAATGACTCAGATGTTTTGGTTCTGTTAGAGCTGTATGGTGCGCCATAGAAATTGATAACCAAAAAGGTAGATCGCAAGACTTTACTGTCTGTCCAAAGACTGGAAGAACAAGATAAATTCAGACTCCACAGTTGTGGTGAGATGCCACGGTGAAAATGCCACGCAAGGCAATTTTTGATGGGATTCCTTTAGTTCCAATCGAATCGCGATAAACCTGTACCGCTTGCCCTGAGTCAGGCAAGATGAGCATAAGGCCAGCCCAAGATGAAGTTTTAACTTGACCTGGAGGGCATCGCAACAGTGATCTAAAGTTACAAGGCCATTTTTCTTAAAAGTAGCCTTCAGGAGTTCTGGAGGATGAATTCAACAAGCTAGTCATTGGTTGTTGTTATTAGCAAATCCACCGAATCGAATGCTAGTCACCCAAAAAGAGTTGATGTTCATTTCCTCGGAACTGAAAATCCAGCGAAAAAAACCAAGTTAGTTTTTTTAAGAATAATAGACACTGAGTTTAGCATAACGTGAGAATTATGATTACAATAAACTTTCGTCGAATAATTCCTGATAAAGGAATGAAATCACTTCATTTTGCCTGAGATTTCACATTGATAACAATAATTAGCTTTTTAAGCAAAGCGAGTTCAATTGTCCATTGAATGAGGTACATGACATTGACACTCTTTTTTCGTGGAAAAACACGAACATCATACTTAACCTGGGCCAGTCGCAACTTCAGTCATTCAACCCAGCAGAGCCGAAATTCCAACAAACTTCAATCTTCTAGTATATCAAGTGATAAATCGATAATGAATCTCTTTCTCATGTTGAAGTTGCCAAGGCTTCGATGTTTAAACTGAACGAAACTCATTCCAGAAACATCAACCTTTGATATATTATTTGCTAGGGCAATGAGTACAACTAAGAGTGGCATTAGATGAAGCTAAGCCCACATATAATGGATCATACCTTAAGTGTCGAACATTTAATCCGGACACCGGAAATAGAAATGAACATAACCTACGCGACTTTCGAATTTACCAGTGACAGATAATAGTAAATGATGGATAGGAGTCTATTTCAGGATTTTGTGGATGGCCCCGGCACTACAGAAAAATGTGTACAAATTGTCGTGTGTTCGATTAATTGTTTTCTTACGCACGAAAGGCTCGAATGGCAGTTACCAATCTCAAACATCCGTGGCTTCGGCGCAACATCAACTTTTCGATAAAAACTTTTTATACTTCGCCACCGTTTTGGAAGCGTATTATGCGCCGTTCTTCCACGTGAAACAGTGTTTGGATGACGCATGCTGATTTTACTGACTGACGTCCACAGAGGATCATAACCAGTGCTAGATGGAAACATGGTATTCATGTATTCGGTGAATACGTGTTTACCGATTCTTCATCAGTTTTTAACTTTGGATCTCCCTGATTTTTTATTGTTTTGCCCCCAAATACTTTTTGTTAGGGTGCACGGTTTCCGATTTATTTTTTGAAGTGATGTAATGTGGAATTTTCAGATCTCAGTAGTAAAAATGTCTGTCGTTGACAGAAACTTAAAAACGACAGCTTGGACCTTGACCATTAGACAAAAGTAATTCGGGATGGCGTTTCCGCACTCTTGTCCATTTTGACCCTACAGTGTGAAGATTTATCACCGAAGCTAATCGATCTCTGTCAGTAGGCAATTGGGCAACGTTTTGTCACCCGGTGGATGATCCCAGTTAAAAGTTTCAATGAGATGCACATTACTAAGTACCCAGCACACAGTGTTCAAATATTCAGTTCATGCATTTTCATATTTTGGTTCATTGATCTGAGCCCACTGTTACCGCATGCAATTTGGGTTTGAATCCCATGAAACATTTAGCCTCTCCAAGGCCTCAAGGCTCACTACAGAGTGCAGGAGGAGAACTAGGAACTATCACCCCGGAAAACGGAACGGTACACAATCAAACAGGTTACCAATATTTCAAGTGTGGTAAACAGCTGAATGGGGAGAAAACTCTCAATCTACCATTGTACAATAGCAAGCTAGCGTTTACCGATTATTCTGAAGACCACCGTCTCAACTTCGACCGAAAGACATGGATATGTAGATGAGTAATACAAGACATGATTGTCTATTTTGCACAACATCTGGCGGTTTGTGTAGCGTCAAAACATTTTAAAATGTGAATCTGTTCCACTGTCCATGTCTGTAGTACACTGGTAGAATTAGGTTACTGGAAGATTTGTGACCTTCCTGTTTGGAAATTTAACAACAGAACTCAGCAGAGTAGCCGATTTTGAGACACTAGTACATTGATCTTCTAAACAACTAAGTCGAATTTCAGGCAGATTTCCAATACAGTTAAATGATTTCTTTTTTTGTATGTTGATGCGTCCACTTGTCTGATGACTGAAAGATTTCCTTAATATTTCTATTACGGTGTAATCCTGGTAATTAAAGCTTGTTGGATTTTATGAAATTTCTTTTCTACTAAGAGACAGACACTGTAGTCAGAAGACACTGCAAGAAGGTGCGTGTTGAGTAGATTTAAGTTAGATTTGGTTTGTTTATACTGATTTTCAAAAACAAGAAGAACATAGTTCTTTTGAATTGAGGAAATCTTAAGTGTTTCGAGGACTTGCCATCCGAATAATAAAATGGACAGTAATAAAGAAGTTCGATACTGATGGCCAGAGGTCCGATAAAGAGGACTAGCTGTCTGCATATGCGAAGAACGTAATAAAACCATGTGAGAAGAAAATGCCAAGGAGAGTATCAAAGGTTAGAAGCCAAAACAGTTACGATGGAAAAGAGTGAATCAGCCATCCGGTAACGGTCAAGGGATGGAGACCAGAGATGAAAGAAAAAAACATTGTTCAGTCGGATCATCTTTTTGAACGCGATCACGAAGAGGAAGGATGACATACGAAACACCACTCCTCATACATGACTCCAGTACCCAAGAATCGGGTGGATTTGAGCCTTGTACAAATAAACAAAGCAGGCAGAGGTAAAATCAGTTTCTGGGAAAGTAGGGAAAAACAACTTTGCTCGCAGCACTGCTGGCAGACTTGGGGAAAAATGGGAACCAACGCAAAAACTTTATGGATAAGGACACTAGTGAAAGTGGCTAGATGGCACAAAAAGGAGATGAAAAATGAAGACGCTCGACTAAAACAAAATAACGGAACCTTGGAGGCGTTGAGGCAAACACGAGTGGTAGGACGCCAGAATGAAATCTGTTCTATATTGAAAGCAGGTGGTGCATTGAGAAATGTGCAATCATGATCGAGGTTGTTTATTGCACGGCGGTTAGTAGAGTATGAAGAACAAATGTTTGGATTAAGTTGAGCGTCCAAATAGTGGAGCGGATTGAAGGGCGACTGCAAAAGATCATTAGTAAATCAGAGGAAGAACGTCAGCGCCTTCATGGGCTTCTGAGTACTAAAATTGGGGCTTGGATCGCAAACGTTTCATCACAGGTCGAGATGAAATCGTCAGTACATATGCATAGTTGTTGGGATTCTTTTGCATTTAGAGGATAGCCACTGGCTTTGAACCTGGACTTTTTTGGGGTGGTCATAGAAGTTCCCAAACTATGACCAAGACAAATATTAGATCTATTGAAGTAAGAGCCAGTAAAGAACCTTATGGAACACCAAACTTACCAGAAAACGGCTTAGTTGCAACCTCACGGACTCGGACGACGACTAGTAGATGATTGAGGAACTATAACACCAAAAATAACAGCCGAATATAATCAGACCAGAAGAACATCGACTGCAGACGTCCGTGCCTAAACTTGGTCAAAGATCTTAGAAATGTCTAACAGGCCCAACTGTGTTTCTCTGCGGAATGTTGAGTACACCCACCTGAAAATGTGAGGTTACAGTGATTTGTGTGGTGGAAGAGTTATGTCCCATAGCCATCAAAGGCCACTAAAAGAGGGGGACGAGAAGATCGGCAACTGTTGCCGTAATGCCTGCGGTGGAACAGAACCGCTTTAGATCTTACCAAATCAGGTGTGGCAACAGGCCGGTCGACAGAGAAATGCTGTTCACCACCCGCAGAACGGTGCTGAGTGAACTAATACAGCGGCCAAACAGCAACCTTCTCGTTCAAGGTATGGATGTAGCAGATCTGAGATAACGGTTTCTAATCTATTGACACCACCAAACTAAGAGTTGTGGGGTTATGGTTGTTTGGGTCAGAAAACCCCGAGGTCTGATGATGGAAAAACGTTCGCATTTCTCATAACGTAAGAAAGACATCAGACCAAGGTAGGAAAGTAAAGAGCTGGCTTACCAGCGCAGCTGACCCTGAAGCATACATTAATGGGAAATTGGCTTGAATACCATCCCAGCTGGGTGCTTTGAAAACATTCAGGATTAAAGGAAATTGAAGGATGTTTCTATCAGCGGTAACACTAGAACAAACCTAGCTGGGGAGATTAAATGAAGGCGGAATAGAACAGGCAACATAGATTTTTCCCTCTGAGCTGTATAATCTCCTCCTTTATTGACAAGGTCATACATTCGCTGCAAAGGAAATTTAAAGGGGATGAAAAATAGAAGAGCAGATATCACGGGAAACCGTGTTTTTGCAAAGAACCCGAATGACCGGACAGCGGTCACGAATGATCCCAGTGGCTCATTTCTGGAGTACGAAGAGGTCTTTAGCACTTAGTACGATGAGCCATCATTTTAGCTCAATCGACCAAAAATGGAGCCAGGACTTTCGGTTAGAAAAGCCGTTTCATTAGCCGTGTGCTGAGTTTGTAAGAGACCAGCACGTAGTTATGCCATTCAATGGGTCGGGATTGGTCGGATCCGGAGTAGTATGGAATGAAGACAGACACACCTGGACAAAACTTTTCAGTGAAAATGGAAACAAACACAAAAAATCAGACTTTGGGAAGCAGTTTTCTCGAGGATTACTGATAAGAAGGTTACAAAAACCTACCATTCTGCAAAATATACGGTACTAGAACGAGGAAAAGAGGCGAAAATGAAGTGAAATCACTATCTGCTTAAGCCAGGAGAGATAAGGAACTGATATTTTCTTGGCTACTGTGTCACTCGGATCAATAGTCCGATTGCATTCTATTGAAAATCTGTTGGAAAAATGGAAATGATATAACAAAGTTCCTTTTATAGCTTGTGTCCGTTTATGTTCTCCTTTTCGACTTCAGTTATTTTCAGATAGCACGAAGAGCCAGAAAGTATATAGAACCTAAGATCGACTTACGTACTAGTTATCCAATGGACAACGCCCAGAGTCGGAGCAGAACGGGAAATTTACTGCTCATACTGAGTAAATGGTCTACTGCTGAGCTTCCATGGACAAGGCCCACTGGGAGAAATGGCGTAAGTGAACGTCCAGTGGTATGCAAACCATTATTCGAATGAAACGGCAGCTGCCATGATTTTAATTACAGGATTAGCGTCATCGCTAAAAGCACAGCTGAAAAACATCCGAAATGTTTCATTAATCTCTAGCTGTTTTGACTTGGCATTAAGGGCCAGATTTTATATCGGGTGGTTTGCACACCACTAGCTTTTGCCCACACCATTTGCGCTCTACACTTGTTTCCGCGGTACCTCGAGTCTACAGCATCTGGTTGGCAAGCGGAGGGTCACCGGTTGCACTCCGGCTCGTGGATTCATCTTTTGGATGAATAGTGCTTAAGTGGATTATTTGTTTTCCTATTCATACCACTTGTTTGTTCTTATGCTTTTTCGGTTTCAAAATTCTTGGTCGTGTCTGTCAGTTACCAGTATTATCTCGTACCTCGAAAGTCATATAATCGCCAAGTTTTCAGGAAACATTGCAAAAGTTTCAATTAGAGGAGGGAACCTGGGTTTAGCTGATAAAGCGCAACTCATGGTTAGGATTTCCTAAGTTGGCACTAACTTCATCCTCCCAAAATGAATCAAACTTCGACTAGTCTGGAATAGACATTTTTAGGATATTAATTAAAATTTTCGTTTATGGCGCATTCTGAATACAACTTCACTGATTAAAAATTCATGGTCACAGTCGAAAAGTGAGCAGAAAACAAAACACCTCAATGGAGCGGAAACTGCAGAATGTGGAGGCCGTGCAAAACATCCAACTGGAGGATTCGCCCTGCAGTTTTTATCGTATTCGTATTGTGGCCTGAAATGACCTGTTTTGCGAGGACCTCATGGATGTCGTAACCTCTCTATTCACCGATAAGTTTGATAAGTTCAGACATGTGTGTTGATGCGCTTCGACAGCTCGCAAGAAATGTGCAAATTTCTTATTTTTCCTCCGAGAATGTACTTATGTTGCATTTTGCGTATTTGTTGGGTTTTATATTTGGACTGACTGTTGCAATAAGGCAGGGAATGCAATTATTCAAAGCAGCAGGAGAAAATGCTGGACGCAGTAATCCGGCGCGCCAATAATTTCGTTGATGGATCCACAACATATTGTGGCCCGTGTAACGCGTGGAAAAAGGATATTTCCTGCATGAAACCATTTGATGTAGTTGTCTTTGGTACACTTATCCATACAAACTATTTCCCTTCAATGGGAATGAAATGAGCAACGTCTTTTCTAAGGATACAAGTAGAGGACACTGTGGGTTGCAGCTGTGTTGATTGAGCTCTCATTGAGTTCTCTTACAATGGATAATTTCTGGTCCGGCAGAGTTTGCAGAAAATGTCTTTTCTTCTCGTTTTGCTTCATAGGTCATGTTACGATTGGCGCTGTTTAAGGCAGTGGTTGCCTTAAATAAAAACGTAGCCGCTAATTTCGAAAAACTAGCAGAGAACGGGCATTCTGCTATTACTGTACATGCCAAGTGCCGTCGGAAAACTACTGACAGCTTGAGAATTCGGAACTAGTACGATTTCAGGTGACAGAACACCAGCTGCAACGTTGATCATTGTCATAAAAATTAAACAAATGTTCAATGAGATAAATTTTCACTGCCTGGTATCCTAATATTTGATCTCATCCAAGTGTTCGGTGGTTTGATGCCATCCTGAAATAAGAAGGGGAGAGAACCTGATTGATGCGGGCAGACCAAAATCATCGGTGCACTTTCAATTTCATTACACCGTCCCCTTTTTGGAATGGCACTCTCCATGAATTTCTCCAGCTGTTTGTTGTACGGTAGTTAGATCATTCATGGATTACTTCCAAATAGCTTCCAAGTGGTTGTAATGTACTGCCGCTATTTCGTCGTCTCGTCTATCTACTTTTTGCATCACGTACGCTGTTGTTAGTCTTACGAAGGGATCTTCACGTGTTCCTTGTTTTGTTTGATTACATTTTGACTATGTACATTGTGATGATCGCTATTTTTATGACTGAAACTTATCACCACTTTTGTGGCTCTGCCTTTGTCCCTGATAGTCATTGATTTCCTTCCGATATGCTAGAGATCATATCGCATGTGTTTTCGTGCCTGTCGTAAAACCTCATTTAACCTCTTTTGAAAGGGTTGGCGTATATAGTATCAAGTTCCCTACTTATATCGAAGCAAGCAAGGACGCTAGGTTTACTGAAAGGCGAAAGTCGTAATCTAGGTTATCCAATGCAGGGCTGCATTTTGTCATGGTGCAAGGAGCCTTCTGTTATGACAAAATACGTAGCTTTGTAACGTCATCATGACAGTCGTTTTTCATGATCTCTAAGAAAGCTCTCAGCTTGTTCCTAATAGCTTTATGGTTACCCTAGTTCTGTGAATGTTACTCGATGATTGTTGACTTCCTTACTAACCCAATGGCCATTATCGCAGGTATTAGCTGGCTTTGAATGCTATGCCCAAATCAAAGTATAGGCAAAAGCGAACACCACCAAACCCATTCGAAACTGAAAACATTTACACGTGACCGTTTCTTCGGGCGGAATAGGTGTTACTCCACCCCACCTATTAAGGTTACTAATCATGACAACACTAAACCAACTTCATTCACCCACATCGGGAACGGGACAGTTATCTCCATCGCAATTTGCTGGAAGGGGTAATCTGCCGCCATTAGACCCAGAGGAGTTTTGGTAGTCATCAGATTCCCAACTACTGTAAAAGGAGAAGATTAGCAGTCAGATTCTCATGCATGGTAAGCCGTCAAAAATGCTCATGGATGGGAGCTTCCTTTATTCGCTGACCAATTTATCATAAATGTTCCTGAGTTCATCTACAAATCTCTGGCTTCCTTTGCTGACGTGCGATAAGCTTCTGGCCCGTTTTCTTATAGAAAGCAAGCGTAAATGGTCATTTGCAAGTCGTTTTACCTTCGCTATGAAATTCTTTTGTCCGCATAACTGGTTTTCATTTCAGCACCCCGCGGTTAATGTAGGTTTTCTTCAGGCAACTTTAAATTAATGAAACTTACGGATCATCGGGTTGCCTATCAAACTATTGTGCCCAATCCGACATCAAGAAAATGACGATGGCTCTTTAGGGAAAATGAGAACTTGGGTCGGCTTTGGAATGTTTCAGTCCGGGAATATGTTAGCATACAAAATGATATTCCTGTTATAAACTTTACGGCCTCACCACTTCAGCTGAACGCTGTTTACCTTCCCTCAACCACTGCAATAAATGATGATGTATTCTGACTTCAAAAGGCAATCGTTGAAGGTTTGCCTGGAAGTAATATCTGAAGTAAACCAGAGACAGCAGTCTTCTTTGCGTGCTATACCGGTGTCCCGCTGAATCTAGGGCACAGCTGTCGTAAACAATTACAGTCTCATCCCGTGAACATTCTCTGTGCCCTGACATCAGTATCCAAACTTAAGCATCCAGTAACAATACAGAAATTTGGCAAAGCTGGAACGGGTGCTGACCTACGCAAAGTTTTAAAACTTTGGAATACCTCTTTATGTTCTGCTGATACAAAAAGACGACCCTGAGTTGAAGGGGAGCAGCAATTAGTGAATGGATCATCATGAACCATTTATAGAAGGAGGCCAGCCCGAGGAATGATTTTAACTGCCTTGGCCATGTGCAGAACCGTTAGTTAGCAACTCGTTTTCACTTTGCCAGTTCCGTGAAAATTCCTTTTGTTACAACGATTTAGCACAGAAAGTATACTTCCTGACACTTCGATGCACTTAACTTCAGCCCAGCCTGTCACAATCACTATTTTACTTTCTCTAATCGTTTATGATGACGTTATATGGATACCCGTGAACTTTGTTGATGTCGTGCTTAAGAAGACACTTACAATGACTTTAATCTTGTAGCCCATGGTTTATAAACTTCTGGATGTTTGCAGGGGCGGTATCCAGTCTAGAATGAGTTGTCATTAGTCAGGGTAATAGCAAAGGGACGATGAACTATTCTCTCTCTGAAGGCTTTGTTTAACTCTTTCAATATTCATATTCCCGGTTTCAGTTAGCAAGATATAAAATGTTATCGTGGTGTGGCAACGCCAGTGAATCTGACGGATTTAATTAATTTGCCATTCATAATTTACACACATCCGCAGATTTTAATAGTAATAATAATAACAATAATAATGTAAATTTCTCGATTTGCGAGAGGCATACACAAAGCAAGATCAAATTTTTCAAAGGGTGATGCACAGGAAATGCAAATAATAGAAATCGAAAGGGATAAGGGGTGGGAGCAACTTTGAGTTATTGCAGAAGCACACACTGGAAAGTGAAATGAGATGCTGCAAAGCAATGGGGAAAATACAAGTATACCAGTGAAAAGAGAAAAATATAAAACTAATTTTTCAACACCAAACGGAGTTTCCTGGGACTGTTTTCGAGCAATGGACTACGATTCATTTCAAGTTTGAGTGCACTAAATGTGCGCATTGCTGGCGCAAAGCATGGACGGAGATCAACGACGGATGTCAAGATTTGGCCGGAGTCCCCAAACGTCAGGAGCGTTACGTAATGGGCGGAAACATTGAGCTGAGGAGATGACAAGCAATGGTAATATGGTAATTGGATGGAAGTGGTTAAAACCAGGCGGAACGTCAGGCAAATTGGATAAGACACGTGTTAGACAACAATAATCGGCCGAAAAATTACTGACGACGGAGGAAGACTGTCAAGATTGTCTCAAACTATCTGGAGGAAATTTACGAAACTTCGGATATAGAACTCCCAAGAATAGTGATTGTATTTACATGCGGATGGCGGTAATTTGTACTGGGTGCGTCAGATAAGAGAAATTTTGGGTAGAAAAACTTCTTTAACACACTAGCCAAGTATGTCCTCTATGCTGTCATTTTTGTTGTCGCAGCATTTCATCTTAGTCAGCAGTAAGGGTGGGGAATATGATTCGCGCGAGCCGTTCCGGAGACAGTAGTAATCGCGGTTTTTTTCTAATCGCAAAGATTCGAGGCGTAGTTTCGTTTGACCAGTCCAGAACTCGAGCGCCAGTTCTAGCTGGCAGTTTCCTAGCAGGAGCGATAGGATAGTAGATTTGGAATTGCCATTACGAGGACGGAACCGGTGACAGCGCGTCCAATACGGGTGCGAGATCTGAAACGCAAAAGAGCGAAGTAGTCTGGTTTGGGTGCCAGCTTTGGGGTAATGGTGATTATTGGATCGCGACAAAATACTACTTAAAATGTGGTAACTAGAATTGAGCTACGGCAGCAGTTTTAGGGTAGTTGAAGGTTTGGGGCTACCAAGAACGACCTATTCAGCCCTGCCAAGCCAGTAAAGAGGATAAGATGACATGAGAAGCAAGGAGTACACAGACTGAAAGTGTTGAAAATCAGGGAATGTGATGAGAGCATGGATCCATCAAAAAGTACGTTGACATTTTCGTCGTCCCATAAGGGGAAAAGCTCAATGTTAAGTAGGGTATATCCAATATAGGGAAGGTAAAATAATGGACTGGCGTGGACCTGCAAGAAAGCGAAAAAAGAGGAGAAGCTGAATCCCATTAATCCTTGATGATAATCGCAGTAAATAATCGGTCATGAACTAGAATCCTAACCCATGTTCGTAAGCCTCGTCTAGCCTGACTAAGAGCGGGACATCCAGTAACATTGCCAGCAGGGCCTTGAACTGGGCTAAATTTGGGCACGATCGCAGTAAACAAGGGAGTTTTTTCCACAATTTAGAGTAAGCAACTGTGAAGAAGTTTACCTTGATCGATAGGCGAGTCAGGGGTATACTTAAAGAGTAGTACCTACTACGAAGTGGATACGGGGGACTACCGGCTTCATGTTTGACGATTGCAGCTTCCTCAATAAAACCGGCACCCGACTAGGACCAGGACGACTGGCGACTTATGCTGTTTTCTGATCAAACTAAAAAGATTTGTGGCGCATTGTCTAATACATTTATGAAATGAAAAGTCTAATTCTACATGAATCATATTGGTACGTCCAAGCATAACATAAACACAGCATGAGATACTGTAAAAAGCCAAGTTTAAATCTGATAGCTGATTGCACCTTATTCTTCCAAATTTGCCTTCAAACATTCGCATCAATCTTCGGTCAGGTGGGAGATGGTAATTTCCCGATCCAAACAAACATTGTTGATTAACGCCTAATCTCTACTCCCATGTCTGCACTCCAATCAGTCATTGTTGTCTATAAATCAGCATCGTTCGTCCGCGCATACTCGAGCGAGAACAACGAAGCCGAACCGATACAACACCTCTTTTTATCAAATGAGAAATTTGCAAACTGACAGACTATTTTGCTTGCATATTTGCACCTGTGTGACTGGCATTGTTTTACCGGCAGTCCCAGTCACGCCTTGACTGGTCCATCACCTTGGATGCAATTCACCGGATTGAGATCATATCGTCTTGCTGTCAAATCCGTGCCTCTCATCCTGAATGGTTAGCACAATTCACGATCCGACCTTCTCAGGTTGCATATCCTTGCTCTTGAATTACTGTTTCGGATGCCGGCTTGGAGCCGATGAGATAACCTGATCTTGATCTACAATTGTCGCCTCCACTCGCCCGCCGTCTGTCACGACCGCATTTCGCCCACTCCCTGTAATGATTGCCACATGTTCAGCACGGTCCATCATCGCACAACTACCGATATCCACTGAGAAAGTTCTAGCCGATTTAGGAGCAAACCCGATTAACCTGTCATTCCCTCATAGACATCACCCGACGAAATCCACGCGAAAATCGTGGTTCTAAATTTGTCAAGCCACAGTCTGTAATTGTCGCCTATTTTGCTCGAATTTATTCACTCAGTCTGCCGGAACGTTTGAGTGCGAACAATTGTATCAAATGTTCGGCAATCACCCGAATTTCGTATGTGCTGATGTATAGGCAGTCGTAAGTATATGTAACTATATGGTTGTTACCACTCTGTACTTCCTGTCATGCGATCATTTATTCACTTGCTGTTCACTTGTATTTTGAGTGCAAGTGGACGTGAGATATTGTATCCCGAAATTTGTGTCCACACGATTGGTTAGTCCCATGCGGTGTCCCGCGCATGGTCTTTGTGTGCGTGTTTGTGTGTGCACGATGAGGTTTGTGTGTTGCACCACACATGTGGAGTCCGTGCGTGGATGTGTGTCCGTGTGTGTTTGTGTGTGCTGATGACGTTGTATAATTTGCGTGTCTCTCAGCGAAACCACATACACCCATAGTGATGAGCACCGTGATAGATGAGAATGTCTGATTCCACGCAATCCACAATCAGTTGATGGATAGACCAAAACAGATTAGACCAGATCGGATCAAGATCAGATCAGATCAGATCAAATCAGATCAGATCAGATCAGATCAGATCAGATCAGATCAGATCAGATTTGTTCGGTTCATATCATGGTCAAGTACAAATCGGTTCATATGAGTCAGAGATCAGTTTCAAGTCAAAATGAAAATCGAAATCAAAGTTCAGTTCATCTGCGATCAGATCGGACGAGACGAGACCATCTGAGCTAAGTTGACATGAGATGAGATGGTTGATGTGATGGATGTAGACGGTGAGAATAATAGGTCCCACCGAGATTCGAACTCGGGTTGCTGGATTCAAAGTCCAGAGCGGTAACCGTTACACCACGGAACCGACGCACGAAGAGTCCACTTTTTTTTATATTGCAATAATTCCAGCTGCATCATCTGGTTTTATTTAGTCCGGGGTTGAAACACGTTTGTGTGTTTACTATTCCTTGATCTTTTCGCGCGAAGTTCTTCTTGTTTTTTTGTTTACGTTTCTTATATATGTGGTTCCCTTTACTTAGAACGTCTGGCTTCATTCCTCCTCCTCTGCTACTAAGCTCGTGATGTTTGACAACCTCTGGTCCGTTCCGTGTACATATTTGGCGTTCATGTTCCTTAACTAGGAAATATTTTGTCATATCCATTGCTTACCTCTCTGTCTGGTCTTTCGGATCTTTTTAGTCTCGATGAATTTCCAGTACCTGTGTTGAATCATTCGTGTGATTTGATCTCTTCCACGCAACATTTGCTTTCAATCAAAATCCTTCTTCTCAAGAAAATGATTCCTCGTCTGCTAGACTCAACTGTTACGACAACAATAAAAATTTTATAAATGAATGAAGAATTTCCCACAAATAAAGGTCACAGGAAGTAGAATGATATAGCTTCGTGTATGTTCTTGCCTGAAAGGTAAAGTGTCACGTAATGTTAGGTGAAACTGCACCAAAAATGTAACGTCTACTTAAATCGCTATATTCCTGTCGCCTTTCTCATAATCATCTAGAATCATTTAGGATTTCAAGTGTCCCCCGGTAGCGCTGTGCGATGCAGTTACCGTGCCCAGAAATGCAGTTATTTCAAAATGACCGACACAATTAATTTATCATGATACCTGACCGCTGGAGGATGACATACATTCTCCTCAGTGCTATGATAAATTTTTCCAAATTTCGCCGCATTCGTTGCACTTCATTTGCCTTGAAAAATTGCTTTTCCCGTGAATAAAGTTAGCCTTTAACGTTTTTGGTGCACACCAGTTTGTTTTGTTTTCCCCGCGGCTCACCCCGGAGGATATCGTTACTCTTTCGTTACTTGAAAAAAGTCATACAGAGTTTAAAGTATACTCCTATTGGCTATTTCCATAACCGTAATTAGCCCCCCTTTACATTGGCACCAGTTCTCCGACCATTGCTTTTCCTTTTGGTGTCTTTCAGGTAACCTTATGGTCACCTATCATGTTTACAGTCTAAACTTCTTTTATCCCAAGCCATAGCTGTATCCTCCCTATCAACTTTACAGATAATGTATTTCTTCGATTGTTGCATTCTTATAACTATTCTCCGACATTTGAAAATGACAATGCCTCTTTTGAAATAGTCAGCGCCAAACAGTTCCATGAAAAATCTTCCGAAATGGGGTACGAATCTGCTTTGTCTTATGAACTACACCATATAATTCTATTTTAATAATTCCCGCGCTCCTGTATCAACATATCAGATACAAATGGGTTGTCAAGATTAGGTAGAGTATTTGGCTGTGGCACTGAGTTGCAGCGTTAGGTGACCACGGTAGGTTGACCTTATATTCACTGCAATCGGACATCTGTCTCTTTCATAAAAAGTGCGTCAAATTCTATTCTCTAGCGATATGCTCTATCAAACATCTTTTTCCCATAAATGCCACCTTATTGACGTTGTGCATCTCTCAATCTCCATGAAGCAGCCTGTATATCCCTTGAGCTTGTATTCACTTGTACAGGTACCTATTACACATCAGCTCACTCAAGGCATCATTCCCCATAAAGTACAGCATGGCGAAAATAGCTCCTTAAGTATGCGGTCAAGATTTACGTAATCTGTTAGCGAATATCAAGTAAGCTGTTTTCCGTTCTGACACAAGTTCCACTTGTAGGCACCTTCATCCACGCATCCAAGCTGTTCTACCGGTGAGTACGTCGAGCAGCTTTCAAAAACTTTCGGTATCTGACCTCGAAGAAGAACGAATGAACTAGAAAAGCGCCATCATCCACAGCTTTGTGCACTGATATTATTTTTTTCACGGAAAGTTTGTTAGTTCATTGCGTTACAGCTAAATCTCCACCCCATGGTGTACGCAAACCGTTTACTTGATTCAATATGACTATTTCCTGGCATTATCCCAATCGGCTTTGAAACAATACCATGAGGTTCCGGTTTTGTTCACTGAATTCAGTAAGTTACTAAATGATTTCTCCAAAAGTTGGTCACAAACTGACACAACTATGCCAATGAGCTTTAGGGAGCGATAACGGGGTGAACGAAGATCAATATACCTGGGCCCACACATTATCTGAAATTTAAAGCCTTGGTTGGGCCGAAAGAGGGGCACAATGAGTGAATCTGACAGAAGCTAACCATTATTTGGGCGAACAATTTGTTGAAATGTTCGCAAATGCGGACGAATTTAGGTCTGCAAAATGTATAGAACTAAATACTTTAAAATCAAAACGACTGGGTTACAAATCGGCAGGCTTTCACTAGTGCAACAGGTTTTTTGAAACGACATATTCGTCTATCAGCAGAAGAGGAACAATTATTTTGGTAAATCATTAGAGAATACTGTTTGTCAATAGGAAACTGAAATCATCAGCGAACTATTTTGACTTAAATTTACAATGGAAAAAAAGAGCTACTGGCATTGTCATTGGGCAACATTGCGGAACGAGAAATAGGCAATTTTATCCATAGGCACTTGGATTTGCTAGTTAACAAATAATCAGTGTTGTGCTGAATTCATCGGACTGAGTAGGAAAGCCATTAGCCTAAACTTTATGCTATATTTTGCGTTCATTTTGTCGCTAACAAATCGAAAAATCAGTTTTCAGTTTTTTGTTTTCTGTAACTTAAAGATGAAAAAATGAATTATCGTTTGGAAGTGAAACTTCTGAGCAGGTCTGCTTCAAGAAAAATAATGCAAATGTTACGTCGGAAGAATTGGTACAATTTTCCTGATGCCAGCTGTCCACCTCCATTGTCTTTCAGAGCGCTAGTTTGACAACGATTTGATCGAAACCACATAGGTGGACTGAATGGACAAGGCAAAATCTGGATTTTTTGCGCATTCCATTTGCGCATAACATGACAAAAGACCTAGCCAAATTCCATGTTCCTCCGTTAATTCGTTTTTTCTTAACTGGAAGCGCCTATTTATCAGGGAAGGTTTAGAACATTAGGTAAAACGAGGTCGAAACATTCCGAACAATGTTTCTAATGAAGAAACATGAATACGTTGACCTCCTTTTCACGAGACTTATAACCATAATTTGAAAGAACGAAAGTGTTCAGAATACACATTTGTCCCTTAAGGACCTACTTTCCCATGAAGAAATTAATTATAACATGACTCTTTCTGTTTCCGCCCCTGCTGCGAATTCCATAGCAATCTAATTTGCTCTTCACCTGGTCAGGCGTTTCGATAAGTTAGGTTACTTGACACGATTTTAAATAAATATGTCCTAAGAATCCATATGCAAGCATCTTAGTACAAATGAATAAATTTAAATATTTTGCAATATATAGGTCAATAATTTAACTTATTCCTTGATTTATTTTGTTCTCGCCAAACCCAGCTAACCTTCCTAATCCTGGCATTCATATTCAATTTCATGGTGTTAGGAGAATCATCGGAGTTTGTTTCGTTCTTCTGAAGGAACAAAACTCCATGGTCGTTGGCAGTTACCTGGAATTGTACAACAAGTTACTCCATGAAATACTCTTCCCACAGTCCATTCATTCGATCATTCTATTATTAGTCGTCAACGAAAAAGTGCTTAGTTTCTACCAGCCACTTCTGCTACCATCATTTTTAAAAATGTTTTTCTCCTACTTGGTTCGCATTATGAAAAAAGGAAGAAAAACTATTGATTTAACCGCTTGCCCACCCTGGTGCGCAATATTTTTTCTCCAAGTTTCAATTTCTTCAATCCACTTTTTGTTATCCATTGTTACATGTTTTGAATTTCCAATTCTATGACCTGAAAATACGAATGCCATGTTGGATTCCTCATCCCGAATTAGGTCAGTTACAGGGGACAGACTCATTGCTGTTACCTTCCAAGAACTGGTTCAAGTTGTTCTCCATGTCAACTGAGCATGCTTCTATGAATTACACAGCAGTGATTATACCGCCTTTTTGAGTGACACTCCACAAATAATTTGAAGGTTGTAATTTTCTATCCATCGTGATAACTTAATATGGTTAGCAAGTTGCTTTTCAAACTGTAGTAACGGTGATCTGTTAGTAGTAATCCGTAGCTGAAACTTCGACGGAAGACAAGACTAATGCCCCCGTTAACTCCAGTCGAATGATTTTCATCAAGACAGATATATTGCTAAGGTAGGACAGATGTCCCTATTAGCTTGCTGTATTCTGATAGGCATACACATCTCACAGTTACTTAGGGTAGTGTGGGATTTATGGTACTATCCTTGATTGACTGTTCCGAAGCTGTCGGACATTGCCGGCTGTCAATAAGGTCAGTATCTGAACTAATTCAACTCAAATATTCGGATTAATCTGAAGGGAAACTTGTTGCCTGGTGGTCACACGCGCATCTCAGTTGGAATTCCCGTTTTAAACTCTGAGTCCGACCGAAGATCCGAGCCATTAACAGACCACGATGAAAATGAAACCCTAGTAATGTGCTCCTCTAGTTCAAAGGTGGTCCGACGGTCTGTGTCTTGTACGTGGAACGTGTTTCCTCAAGGTCAGCCAATCAAACATAGGATTTCCATGTTTACTTAAATGTGACCAGTCCCCGCCAATTTTTTCAGTTTGTCAAACAAGTTTTCCAAATTCCAAGTGAAAATTATAAATTCTGTTTCGGAGAACGGCACAATCAACCCGAATTTATCTGTCGTTTAATATGGGTTTGCAGTGTGTCCTGATTTGGCAAATCAAAACATTTTTTTTCTAAAAACTACATACAGACGCGCATACAAACTGTTCTTTGTTCAGACCAGGCCACCGATCACGCTAAATAGGCTAGCCCTCAGAAGAGCAGTTCACTGACATCACACTCTTGACAATTGGGATGCAGACATTTCACAAGTTGCTATGGCCGGACTGTAGATTGTGTATCTAACTTTCGTTATACTTTTTTTGCCATAAAATCTACAGAAAAACAAGACATGTGTTGTCTCATTGTCTTGGAGGCTACAATTTCCCCTGTGTAGGGGTGAAGTCTGGCTGTGACTAAGAACGTTCGCGATGGATTATGGATGATCTCTGCTGCCCGTATGTTACCGTACGTGCTATGAGGTGAGGCTGCGGGCAGATTCCGGAAATTTGAGACATCATGGTTTTGTCATAAACGTCATGCGGCAGTGAAGTCAGTCTCCATCTAGAAAAACGGACTGGCTGACAAACCGCTGTGGCATCATTTAAATGACACAGGTCATGAGTCCGCTCAGTTGGATGTGGTAAAGACGATTGAAATTAACCATTCACCCCTATTCGGAATCAAAGTGAAAGTTGCCTGATTTTAGTGCCCCTTTTAAAAATGAGCCCGGTGTTCAATATAAAAATCAAAGAACAGAGAATGTACCAGAAAGACCAGAGACAATCGGCCATTGTGCCTAGGCCTGTTCAAATAATTTGGTTTCGACAGGTAAACGGATAGTGCTAATGTGCCAGAGGCCATTTGCTTGTTCTCGTTCTATTTGAAAATCGCCCTATACCCTAACGACGTGATTCTGCAAGCCGTAAACGGTAAATCTTGGACGTGTACTATCGTCAGCGGGCAGTTTTAACCGCAGGAGATTCCACTGCTAATCTAAACAGTTCATTGTCCTCCAGTTAATAGATAACATAAATTGGAAGTAATTATACAAACTTACCTATTCTTATTCATATTTCTTTGCCTGTTCTTTTCTCGCTTTGCGCATTCAGAACACGGGAAAATCAATGTGATCAGCGTGACAGCATCGGATGGGCTTGTTTCATAATAGGATACATGTGTGAAATGTTGTTCAATGTAAACGACATTAAGTTATTCAAACATGGAATTTCTCGACCCTTCAAAGCTCTTGACTTCTAGTGTGTTTGCATAGTGAGTTAGACCTGTCATACATGTGCCACGTGATTTTTTCTCATCTATATAATTTGTTGATTAAACTAACACAAAATTTATGCGTGATTAACCTGACGTGTTGGAAGACTTGCAGTCGCGGTTTACGTCATAAAACCCGCTTAACATTAGCTTTCTTAAATTAGTAACAGCAACTTTCATTTGTTTCGCAGTAGGAACCAGAAAGATAAAGCAGAAAGCGGCAACCCAACTAAAGTACATCATATTACGCTTGAAGTGTAAAACGACATCACCTTAGTTGGGTTTTTTGGCTCGAAATTTAATGATATTTTATATGAAACAACATCTTTTTTCCTCATGAAAACCGTTTTACAGTTAAGATGACATTAAAATGAAAGTAAAGATTAAATTGATTTGAATAATTTTTCTAGTCAGTTACATTGATTTGTTGACAACTTTAGTACTAATAGCTAAAAACGCGTGGGCTACCCTCTTGGAAGTCAGAAATTTTCCTCAATGTTTTCATCAGTCGATTGCTTCTGCGTCAGTCCAAATGTGTGTCACTTTTGGCTGGTAGCAAAGGACTGGGGTATCAATTCTACCCATTGTTTTAGCTCAAAAATTTATGTTCTGAACTTAAAGCCAACACAAACTATTTGGACTCCTCTGTCAATGTTGAATCAGCATGGGAAAGGCAAACAAATAATAGTTTCATTGTTCGTTATGAATTCCCATTTTCGGAAAGTGGTGCTAGTGCGGTGTTTGATTTTGACAAAGACTCCATTATTCTTCTACGTCTCACTTTGGACTATGCCTGCTAGTAACTTCCAGTTGTGTTCTGTGTCCCATGACTTTCTAAACCATTCACGTCTGTACTCCACCTCGCCAAAGACCATGACAATCAGAGCGTGAATTCCATTACTTTTTCCCTTTGACTTGAGTGTTTTTGTCTAAAAAACGGTGTTACTCTAAGCCGTCTGCTGTCAATCAGTGCCGAAATAGTCAACGGAAGCAAGATTTCAAAACCAGTAATCTCCGCATGGAAGACAGGAATCGATCAATATCCACCACTTTCTTCTCGTCTCGTGTTTGCTTTAGTTCTTGCTTTGTTAAATTTTGAGTTAGAATGCTTCTTGTCGAAAGGTGATCGAATTTGATCAACCATGTCGATTTGCTTTGGAGCAATTAACAACACAGCCATCAAAAAATTCACGATACATCCAATCAACAACACAGTACCCCTAGTTTTGTTGCTCATTATCCATTTGCCATTGTTCGATTCGACGGATTTGTAAGTTACGATTGTAAGGTTTGTTTGTAAATAAAACACTGTTACTTTTACTGCAATACTGTAGCTTGCTGACTGATTGCACAGGGGGAGGCTGTCTACGCTACTTCGTGCTTTTCCTGCACCTACTTTAGACGTGACAGGTTTCATCACTGTTCGGAGCCCATATATGCTGAGAAGACTAGATGCCCGATTCACGGTCGCGGGATTCAGAACTTGACGGTTTTCTGTCAGTCAGCAAGCAATTTTAAGAGACCACGTAGAATTTTCTAAAATCCTAAAAGCAAAGCCGGATCAAATTCATTTTGACTTAAGTGATGGTACCATTATTTCCTGAGCACAATGAATCTTGCTAAGCAATTTGATAAGTATTACTTCGCGGAATGCCAACTAATCCAAATTAATGTCAAAAGGAAATGGTTTGAGAGAGTGCAGAAGATCACAGATCTCAGTTTTTAATGGCATTCGGAAAATTCTTGGATATTTATTATTTTTCTCCACTTGGAGATGAAATTCGGGATCATTTGCGATAGCCTTCTTTGTGAGCTGACATCGAGTGTGTTTCGAAATTCGGCAACATGCATTCCTCGTGCTTTCTGGGGCTCGTCTTGGCTGAGAAACTACAGACTGAATTTGAGAAGCTAGAACCGTAGGACTTATTGCTGACAAGTTTGTAGCTTATGTTGCCGAGGTGATAGTCGACAATTAAATAAAGCCTTTATGGACCAATTAATCTATAGTATTGAAAAAACGCATTAGGTTATTAGAATCAAGCAGAAACGTCCGTTCAATTTTACCAATGAAGTAACAACTTTGTTTTACCTGCTATTCCACCCAGTTCCAACGATATACAGATACAAACTCATCACATCTGTTTCTCAGTGTTGACGAATGAAATGTTTTATTAGTTGCTTGGTTCAGCATAATTCGCATGGTATTGTGGGATTTATGAAATGTGTAAAATGACACAGAATTAATAACTTCCGTTTTGTATCAACCTAAAATTTGCGAATATCTAATTCACCTACCAGTTAGGTTTAAATCAAAAAGGTGAATCCCAACGAATATTTACCCAGAAACGTCGCTTCTCCGGCCATCGTTTGCGTAACAATTTTTCTCGAAATTTGCGAGAAATGTGAGTTCAGCAGTTGGCCCACCGTGACCGTTTTGTGCCCTTCCCGGGACGATATTTTAGTAAAAATTACGGAAAACTTTGCAGTTTGCAAAATGCCGAATCTCTTTTTCGCTTCCACTGTTTGCAAACCATTGTTTCAGGGCACTTTTATTCAGTTTGAAAGAAAATATATGGAAACGTTTTGAAGCGTGAAGTGTCTTAATTGTCTTCAGTTCTGTTTTATCAGCGGAAAGAGAAGTGTTTGCCTGCATTGCGAGTCAGCATTCGTTGTGGACAGTGCATGTTTTTCTTGTAGATGTTGTTCGGTAGTAATCTTTGAAACTTGGGTGCGAGTGCATCATTTATTTTCTTCTGAAAGTTCTGACCACTTGTTAAGCAAATGCTATGTTGAGCAGTGGTTTTTGGTGTTCTACTGCGATGAAAGAATGTCATGCTAAACGTTGAATACGGAAATAATTGCGAGCCAATACTCTCTCAACACGAATGATTCTCGATAGATTATGTGCAGAGAATAAACGAGCAATGACTTTGCTTTGAAAAATTCCAATTTCTGCGTGGGATACTTGAGTGCATCGTTTCAATGGGCCCTTGGGAAAACAAATATTCGAAACAATAGTATCATCTTACTGGGGTGTGTGTGTGGAACATTCCTTTCATAATTTACCATATAATTCTCGTTCATGTTTGCTTTCATTGTAAACTGGCCTAGACAAACAGCTTATTCATTTTTGGTGGGATTCGAACTCAAATTTGGATACCAGCCAAAATTTATGGTTTTCAAGTTTATCACCCGAAAGCCATAAATACAGTGGGCGAGACTGCACCTGTGAGCAGGCGAGTTCCGTCGTAGTTCAGATGCTGCTAACGTAATCATCAAACAGCAAAGACAAGTATTCCCAAATCATGAGGAAAATCATTGAATTCGATTAGACAGATACACGGTTTATGTTGGAGAACGTTTGGAAATCCGCACCAATTTTAATGTTTCCAAGCACTCATCCACAACGAATCATCCGCACAGAGCAGAAATTAAGACTCAGTCACAAGTAATAATTCAGTTTAACCACTTCATTGTAAGTATTCATTCTCTCGTTTCAATTTCCGATGTTCGTCCACTCACCCACGCATTTTCTCATTCCGTAAAACCGTCAAACTGGTGTTCAACCAGAGGACCTAATGTGATCCACTCCGTGATCCGTTTCGTTAGTATGATACTCTGACCGAGTAGGTGGAAAATTCAAAGAAAATTAAGGGCTGATCATAACTGTCTGACCAGAATTCATTAGCCTCTACTTTTGTCTGCCCGTTTGTTCTAATTTATATCTCAAGTTTGTAGAATTTCTGGAGTTGGAAAAGACATAAATGCTATCGGGAATGTAATTAGGGCTTGTAATTGAGTAGCGTGCACTTCTCGTTTCAACGTTCACAAACAGCGAGTTCCTCCAATCACCGTTTCTGTCTTCACCGTCTTACGAGACGAGTAAACGCGGAACAAATTTTGCCCATAAATATTCTCTGTACAATTCACTGGTTAGAATTTTGGTATTTACTGTGTAAAAATAACATTCTTGTGTGGACTGATTGGAGCACAGAAAAATATTTCGCTTAGGTTGGAAAACGCTGTAATATTCGGGTTGCGACACTGCTCCCAAATGATTGGAACTGTTGTGAACCAGCGCGAAGAAAAGTGGTCCTAGGAGCTAAAAGTTACATGTTCGGGCATAGCAGGCAGCGTCAACTTTTGATAGCCTGATGCAATCTCAACATTGTATCGTCCAATTCGGCTACTAAGGATCACCATTCTGCATCCAAGAAAATCGGTGCGTGTCGAACCCTCAAAGAATGAGGTGCTAGTTTCCTTGATCAAGGACATCCGATTTTGATTGACCTAGTTAGATCAGTTGTTTTTTTTTCTATAACAACCCGCGGAATTATTTCTCAAGAATTAAGGTTGCCTAGCCTTGAAATCGTTAAATCGTCCTAGTAGATTAAGTCGTTTGTACAGCCTTAGAATAGGCACACATTCTCCTCACTTATTGGACAGTTGACATACACCCGTTAAGAGGAGTTGAATGGGTAAATAGACACGTGATTATTCTACCGCCCTTTTCCTACTATCGAACATTGGTTCGTCAAATATCATCGGTTTGACTTTTATTTATTTATCATTAATCACAAGTGTTCACAACTGGCACTGTAAATTTTCCACCTGTTAATTTCATCACAAATCACATGAATAGTATTATCACGACAAGGCTAAAAGCAGTAATTTGAAAACCGTTTGTCCTGTTGATGCTGATGCTTAATTTCACAAAACTGACTGCAGATGAAAGTGGAACAGGAAAACCTTTAGTGGTATACTGGTGTGTGCGTGTGTGGGGGGGTGATGCAAAACTGCTGCATAAGTTTGAACAGATATGAGCAAACCCAGGCCGAATGCCAACCAGACTGTGACCTTCCAGAACGCTTATTTCGCTTATCAACGAAATAATACGTAATTCTTGGAAAAAACACGATCATTGGAAGATTGCCGACCTTTGGGAGATAGATGGCGATAGGAAGGTATGGACACAACATTCACATTAAAACACCAGTATTTCGATAACAGTCAGCATGAAGTAACGGTTGTGTTGCAATAGCCTTTCCATGATTCCATAAGGTTCGGTGCAATAAAAGGGACAACGAACCAACATAGAGCTAGAACTGGAAATAACTATGTTGACTAACTCTCTCAACTTTCACACTAATGGAAGGCGATAACGTCTGGATCACTAAGGTTTTTATGATAAATAGTTATTTAGACGGACTGTCATGGATGAACGAGAATGCACAAACGGCGGATTTCTGACCCATCATGGAAGAGAATTTCTCAAATAAGAGATTCTTATTCGGCGGAGCTCACCTTGATACCGTTCTGCGTATGTGATAAACCGAAAAGATGGTTCGGGAGAAGCTGTGACGTCGAAATTCGCTATTATTTGGGTCGTTAACAGCTACAGTCTACTTGAAAATATCGACAGCCAGTTACGTTTTACCGTGAGGTTTGGCGGAAGAAACGAGTAAATAAGGAGATTTGAAAATATGAAATATCCTTGAAGCAGGTGAATTGACCGGATGGCAGGTGCAAATTCCAAGATTCCGTAGCTCAGGTAGAACTTTTCATTAATGTAGAAATGAAGCAGGAATTAATTCACTGGAAATAAGCAGACTTTGAGAAATTAATAAACTTATCGGTGAAAGCTGATTGACTAAGGTCGGGATAGGCACACATCGTGGATCAGCAGTTTCTGTCCATAACTTCGTGTTTTTACGCTGTTAGTCGATACAGCCCGACAATATGCCAGAAATCAGACTAAACTAAGATGAAATACGCATAAGGTTTACCAAACATATAGCCAAGAAATGTAAAATAGCTAGTTTTACGTGAAACACTTATCGGTAATGTTTAATCCGATTCGAATTCACGGTTTATCGCAAATTCGATTTCAGCCAATGAAAGACACGTTGAAAAAGAGTGTAATCCGGAGCAACGCAGTTATGAACGCAAAATTTTCATCACTAGGTCAAGCGTAGATTAGACTAGAGATTCGAAGGTAAACAAACAAGTTTTGACCGTACGAATATTAGCATTTGAAAGATATGCATCTGACATTTGTTCACGCAAACTATGCTTCGAAATTTTGTGCGCTACGGTTTTTACCTTGTCCTTGACAGAAAGCTCTTGGCTATTGCTTTCAACGTGGTGAAAGTGCCCGTCTGGTCACCGTTCGGCTACCAGTCGCCGTATTTCAAGGACACCGCGCGACTGGGTGCGCTGGAACACTTAAGTGCCTACTACCAATTAGTAACCTCGGTGTACTTTTCAAAATCCAACTTAAGAATAATGTCAACAAGCTTAAGCGAGCAGTGAATACATAGTCGACCTTGGCGGTTCTTACCACCATTTGCCCATGAATACAACGCTAAGACAGGTTAGCCATGCCTACGAGTGTGAGAGCAGGAACGAATTTTTTCCCGAACCGTGAAGTTTACTTTCTGTTTACTTTGGTTCTCTTGGCACACACTGTTTAATTGGTGGCATACAAACCTGAAATTCTCGATCATCAAACCCAACACATGGCGTATTGGGACACACGTGAACCTGTCAAGTAACGGATATCCACAGTCTATTGTATAAACTATTTCAAGTCAAAATTTCTCGTCCTACAAGTTGATCAATAAGAACAGCATCACGAAGAAAAACAAAAAGGGATGTATTAAAAACAGGTATCCTGTCTTTTTATTGGTGCAAATGTTTCGTTGTGTTCCACTGTGTGGAATTCGTCCAATGAACAAACTGTAACAGATGCACCAAAACGGAACCGATATTTTGTCCACTTCCCGTTAAAATGATATTGGCCATAGACGAAGGTCAGGAGCTCAATTACATGGTTGTTTGTGCACGTGTCGTGGGCTCGAATCCATTAACAGTTTGTACTTGCGCACTGCGTGAACTGTAACCGTACACAGTCTGAAATTTCCAAACTTAACAGCATGGTGGACAAAAAATGGGAGAATTATAGAAATGAAAACAACTAGACGCAAGCGAATTCGGATGAACAGAACAAACGCAGACAAATTTCAGCTAAGCAGTCTCACGTCTTCAAAAGTATAATCATTCCAGCCAGCTAGTCAGTCCTGATCCTCATCCAATGTCTTGCCGCTCGAAGTAACACGGACCATAATTGACACGATCAGACAATAATACAAATGAGTCGGAATAGCCACAAAGAAAAACTTTGTTCGGCAAGCGTTCATCATTGTTCGTCTTTAACGAACTTCACACTGCAAATGCCCCTCAAATTCTCACCAATACATATTTGTTAGCTTCATGTCTATAATTTCATGATTATTTCAATTGACATCTGCCGTATGATTTTAAGCAGTTTGCTCTGACGTGTGCAGCTCAAAGCATGTAGGCTCATGACATCCTTTCAATAACACTTTAGTTTGGTTTGATTGTACTTTATTTTCCGGATTGGATAGCACGAATTAATAACGTTCGGTAAAACAACCAACCACTTTTTGGAAACTCGAAAGTTTCCCGGTTTGCCTTCTCCGCTATAAAATAGCAGTTCTGTGAACCTAATGACCGACCGATTAGTCTCCAAATATTCGATCGTCCATGTTAGTGGTTCCTATTCATGACAAAAAGCTTGAGGAAAACAATCTTGATTGTTGAAGGTTTCAATAGAGTTTATAAATTCTCCTTGCTTTAAATGATAATCTTTCTATAACGCATAGTGCAAGGTGTTCGAAAACGATCTCTGGTCTTTTGTCGACAATCCCGGGCCACCGGTACTCAAGTGGTTAATAGTACAATGTTTCCACTTGAGGACCGATGACTCGACCATTCCCAAAATAAGTTCATTTCCATAGTCATCAAAGTTTGGCTGTTGAGAGTGGCTCCCTTCCTAAAAACGAAGACTTTCGTTGTTTTACTAATTAAGGAAACGAAGGAAGAATGAGGACGAAAAATATCTCCTGGTGCCCGGTGACTTGTCCGTCGTTAGCCGTTAATTAGTAGTAAACTACTGGTGAATTTGGTAGTCTACTCGTGTTAGGCTGACAGCCACTGCGTAAACTGTTTTCCATAGTGATTCACAATCGAACTAGACTAGACGTTGTTGTAACCTGGTACTGACAAACATCACCCATGGTAACCTACACGTTGGTCGATTATCGACATAAGCAAACGGTATTAGGTCTGAGGAACTGATTCACAAAAGTGTTTCAACTTCGTAGGAGTATCGATCGTGTACGTATCATCAACGCGAAGATACCAAACCCTCAGTGAATGAGTTGTTGCATGCAAGCGTGTATGCATGTCGTTGTATTTGCTACCCTGTGTTACTCCCCAAATCTTTGAGTGACGACGACATTACACAGGAAGAATTCATTCACCGGTTATACTATACTCATTTGCCTATTCGTTTTTATCGCAAGATTTAACTGAGCATATTTGCATCCATCCCTGAAGATCACGAAGGTGATGTTGTCTTGTCATTCAATCGAAGGTCCTGTAACAACAACCTTCCTCGATTTTATCGTTATCTTTTATTTTTGACCAATTACTATTAAGCAGAAAGATCGTTTACTACTTTATCAAGAGAAACTTGCCTGTTTTACTGATTTTTCTTCAGAATAGAACGGCAGGTCTCTAGTTGTTTAAAAATGGGCAGCGTCTAATTACTGGTGCCATGCGCCTAAGGTAAATTATAAATTAGTACTTGCACCTAGAAAGCACCTTATGTAAAGTAAAACAAAGTCCAAAATAGATTGTTTTTTCTAATGTTAGGAAGCAACTCTTTCTTTTTAGGTTCATGGTGGCACCCGAAATCATGACAATTATTTCGGAGTCCAATCAGAATTTAGTTTTCATGCAATTCTGCATTCAGCTGACTTTCTCAGAAAGCAGCTGCATGATGGAGTGATCGTTGTTGAAAGAAAACTCGTCTGAAGAAAAACATCTGTGATATTAACATTTCTGTGGAGGCGAGTAATATAAACACACGTCCTCCATCTACGTTGCCGCCTAAATGAAGACTATAAACAAAAGCCTGAAAGGTCCCATCCCAACAACAACGTCAGAATTGCAGTTGGGTTCGTAGTAAAACAGGACCACCATACTGAATGAAAAAAGAAAGGCAAACAAAGTTGTATAGGTGCAGCTAGACCGATTTTCCCGTGAAAGTCTCAAGTACACACCTTGAGAAATTACCTAACCGTCGCCAGCTCATCGTGTTCTGCTCTACCTTCTCTCTTGCACACAAGATTTTGTGTAAACATCACGTGCATTGTGTAGGCTCACGGACTGCGTTGTCGCACTTTTTGTAAACCTGACCTCGCACATGGAAGTCTGAAACCAGATAATCGAGTTTAACGTACATTACCATTCTCTTCTTTCAAACGAAAGATAGTGATTTGGTCAGTCCAACTTCTGGGCAATAATTCTTAACACGAGTCTCTAGATAACCGGGAAACAGTCAAATTTACGAAAGTAAATGTTTGATCACAGTTTTGTTTCAAAAATGGCACCAACTGCGAAGTCTCTTGAAGGTAACTGTGGCATATTTTCCAGTGAAAACTATATTAAATTCCAATAATTAGTGGTTATATGTATTCAAAAGCTTGATTCTTAGCTTTCCACGTCAATCCATTGAATTCAAATGATGTATTATGGATAATCAGACCAATTGATACTACCCTTCTTATTTGTGATGCATATGTATAATAGTCAAACGTGATCACAAACGTGGTGCTATCATAATCACTGCAAAAGAGATTGTGGTGGGAAGCGAATCAGATTTTCGGGTTTGCCTCTGGCTCTAGCTGGTCAAAACCCATCTGCAACATTGATAACCTATTGGTAACCATCGGATTCATTCTGAGCCGCAGTATAGTGAAATAGTAGTCTGTCTAAACGGCCTAACTCGGTGATGTGCTCAAGGAACTTGATATTGCCAGTCGACGGTGCTACAGCTTATTGGATGTCGGAGACGGATATTTTAGCTCACAAACTTTCCGGTGATGATCAATCGGAGGTCCGCAACATCATCGAATTCCGATGAGGATGGGGGCCAAGGTTCTAGCTTAAGTCACCTATACTCCATTGTGGCGTCTCAAGGACAGAAATGGAAGCACTGCCTTACTGACCGATTAAAGATGAAACTTAACACTTTACAGTGCCAGCATCGGACCGCTGAAATATGCTGAGGTGATACTGCTTCTGTCCGTTGGCGGAAGTTATTAAGGGAGCGTGAATACACCATACTCACATTTATACACCTGTATGTTGGCCGGTCATATACGAGATGGCACAAGTTAGCATAAACATTTACTCGCAGTTTCTTAAGCTTGACGGAACTGATTTATCGGAAACAAAGATTCTTCATCCGGGCAATAAGTTTGCTTTACTATTCACGAAGTTTTAATGAACAGAACTGCTGAAAATGTTTATCAGTAGTTCAAATTCTTTATTTTTTCAGTTTGTCCAATAGATATGAACACAGGATATCACGCCAAAATTGTTCTGCCCCATTTTTCGCGCTTTCGAAACTGGCTTTAATGACTCGCCACAAGGTCACAGCACGGATGATATCAACTGGGCTGACGAAACGTTTGCGAACCGATCCAGGGCAGCGACGAATCCATACTATCCTGTTGAACCTGAGCTGCGAGAGAGAACATTATCCTTTAGTATGATATATGCATATACATGTATACATATACGTATATATTCAATTAAAATTGGCCTTCGAGGCCCATAGTAGTCCCTGATAATGAAGACTACTTCACTTGCAAGCGGAGCACCCGCGCAACCTTCATCAGAGCAAATGGAAATACGTTTTGTCAAAAAAAGATTTCAGCAAGCAGAACAGATTGCAGTAGCACTGTAGGCCGATATCACGTAGTCTGTCAAAAGCAGTCTATCCAAGTGAACGATGGCCGGATGAATCGATTTTTCTCAGTACGGTAAATTGAACAAAGTCAGCGAGTTACATTAGCATACCGTATCACCGCTATCATCTGTCCGTGTCTTTTTCGGTCCACCGCAGGCCAGCGATGCACACATAATTCGACATTTAGGCCGGTCTTCCACCTGATGTTCGTTAATTCAAGTTTTGACAAAAAATGCATTGTCACAGTTTCCAAAACAAAGGAAAAGAAAAAAGACAATTTCATCTGGAAGGATTCGCATCAATTTTCCGACATAGTGAAAGTATATATTCGCCTCTATGTTGTGCAAAAAGGTTTAAACGGTTGCATGAGCACTTTGACTGCCGGCCATACAATTCTGTCATCATTCTTTCGTTGTATATTTGAATATTTGGTTCGATTATAATCTCTGTTCGTCGCTACAACCATTCGGAATTACTTTTGTTATAAAAGCCTTATTGTTTTTACCATGGGCTGGGACCACGCATTACTGCATTTCGAAGGTATTCTTATCAGTCTAAAAGAGACTCTCGTGCTGACTGGCAGGCAGCTCCTAAATTCTCCCTCCCAGCCAACATGTCCATTCCGGCATTGTTGATTACCAGCATTCACTCTCTGTTTACGAAGATGTCGGATCTGTCCCTCACACCTCAATTACCGATCCATGTTCACACGTGTGTCACCAGCATACAAGAATCGTGGCTGAACCCGGATATCGCTGATTCACTCGTGTCGATATTAAGCTTCAGACTCCATTGGCAGGACGGACTTTCGATTAAAAAGAAGAAGACTGAAGGCGGTATGGCAGCATACTTAAATTCCTTTTGGTCTGTCAACCCCGGAGTTATTCATAATTACTCGTTAAACCGAATTGACTGCCTCTTGGCACAATTTCATCCTAGGTTTTCTCGCCATACTAGTACAATCATATTGAATTTGTATATTATCCCTTTTAGCTCGCAACAAAATATCACATATTTTTTGACTCTTTTCTAGTACATATTGATCCTCTTCCTGAGAATGGTCTGCATATTATTGTAGGAAATTTCAACCATGTATCCGTGCTACCACGGACTGTGTTTCATTTGACTGACCTCTGCGTTTAGCCTACGAGAGGCAACTCCATTTTCGGAGGGATTATTACCAACCACTCTGATTTATTTCCCCTGAAATTGTGTGCTCCAATTTCAAGCAGCAATCATTGTCTGCTTCTGTTAAAACTCACGATATACTGTAGGTCAGCTTTTCATTCCTTCAGACGAACAAATGCAATCGGACTTGACCTCCGTAATTTTTC
>LUCM01010197.1:2949-14662 GCA_008360955.1 Fasciolopsis buskii | reverse complement strand
GGAATGGAGGGATGGAACACCCTTGTCGAACGCCACTAGTTGTTCCGAGTGAACTTGATAATTCGCTGTATACCCTTATGCGACCATAGGTGTGCGAGTACAATGTTCGCAACAGGTTCACAAACTTCGTTGGCAAACCCTTCCGGTGGAGAGCACTGAGTAGTGCCGGTCGATCCACGGAGTCGAAAGCACCTTTCAAGTCAAGGAAGACTACGATCGTAGGGCGGCGGTGTATGTGGCGCGTTTCAAGTAACTGTCGAAGAATGAATATATGGTCGATGCGACCTCGACCTGGCCGAAATCCGGCCTGTTATTCGCGGATTTTACTCTCGCGAATCGGTGTCAAACGGCGCACCAATATCGAAACAGTTGTACTATACCTTAGTACCAGTCCTCCATCTTACCTGACCATTTCGCAGAAATTCCTCTTACTGACTCATTGCGGGTCAAGATTAATATCTCCCTTTCGTAAATTCTTCTGCTAGGTATTATATCGGCCGCCACAAGTCAACTTTGGGGATTCCCTGGGAATTTTGAAATAGCTAAGTGGTCTGCCTGGTAGCTGTCACTGTCACTTCCTTACTCTAGGGGACTTTGACGTTCCGTCTGCCGACTGGATAAAACAAAGCTCGACGAATCTATTGTCAGACGCTTGTTCAATTGGTCACATACGTCTTGGTCTCAACATATTAACGAACACACTGGGTACCGAGCTGGACAGTTCCTCTCCGTGACCTAGTGCTTTCAAAAGATCATCACTTAGATACGGCCAAGTTGCTGAACCCTTTAAGCAAAAGTAATCATACCGTTCTCCTTTTCGACTACATCCTTCATTGGCCCAGAAGTCGGTTACAAACAGAAACCTTCGCTCCTTCCGCATAACTGACCCGACTAATGATCACAGATTAGAACTCGAAGGTGGATGCCCTTAACGATCTCATCGAGAACTACAGCAAGCAGAGTGACCGCCTGTTCGTCGCGAGGAAAATCTCAAAAGAAGGAAACTACACCTCCCTCGCTCCACCAGGCGCCTGCTGGATAAGCGCTCCAAATGGTCTGCCAGTTCCAAGTCCACCAGACTGGAGTTAGACGAATGCCAACCCAAACGCATTCGTAACTCGTGTAAAAAAGGGATAAAAGAATATTTTGTACTTCAACGACAGACTCTCTCACGAGTGCGCTGAGACAAGTCCGTCCTTTATAAATTTATGTAGAGAACGAAAAAGCCGAGCGCAACACCTCTTGTGTTCTAACTTGGCGAGGGGGGCCTCAGCAAGCTTCCCTTCTCATGTTGCGGATATCCTTAAGTCTCAGTTCGAGTGACGATCGTTAGCACACTGAAAAACTCACCTCAACTAGTGGCGAAACGTCGGCGGTTTAAACGCAAAACTCAGCGATCACAACAACATGAAAACCAACAACTTGAGCAACAACCAACAGTTTTCAAACCCACCGATTAACGATCGCCCTGGTAACACCGTAGGAAACATTGTAATGTACACCAACGATTTCACCACCTGGGATACCAAACCCGCATTACCGCAACCAGCAATGGATCACGCCAAGCGTTGGTCCATCGACTGAAGTCTGTCAATCAATGACGACAGGCTTGTATATAGTTTGGCAATTCTCCACCTCTACAGTTTTGGATTATACGAAACACCCACAACCAGAATGCTGATCAGCTCAAAACCTTAGGTTTCTGAGCCAATAAGACGTTATCTCTCTGCCACCTTCAACATCTAGTCAAAAAATCGGCTTTCCATGTCCTCAACGTGATAAGACCTAACTTTTCATCTATCCCTGTAGATGGCTTCCGGTTTCTTTATGACATGTTCGCCCTATAATTGTACATCCAGGGTTGGCCAGAGATTGCAGTATACCTGAGCCAGTACAGAAGAAAGCCGCGAAACAAGCTCCCGGCCTTTCTGACGCCCCGTACCCTCAACGTCTGACCAAGCTTGGGTCTTGGCCTTTGGAAACTCTCAGAATAAGGGGAGATCTATTTCTCACGTTTATTTTTTCCACAGATCTGACGGATAAGTTTTTTACATGTTCTAATTTGGACACTCAGATGGTACTCCAAAAACGCGTTCAAGTATCGTCCTAGAGCGAACGTGCAAAACATTCACGCATCGAGTAGTATCTCCTTGAAACAGTTTACCCCGAGAAGTTATTGTGGCAGAGAATAAAGAAACCTTCAAATTATGACTAGATAAGTTTTTGGGTAATTCTCATCTTAGAACACAACTGTTGTCCTCTTTAAAAATGGGAAAGATAAAGACAGAAGAATGGAATAAAACGAAAAACAGGAATTGCATGTGTACTTTGGACGTGAGGGTGAGATGAATACTTTACTTGTCCTTGCAGCAGACACCAGGCCGCTGGAAGTGAACGTGCGTGAGAACTGAAAACAAAAGACGGTACGAGACCAGACTCTGACTTCGGCCCATGATAAACACCAAGACATGTCAACCGCGCGGGGAGAGCACGTTACTCCGTGAACGTTTTGTTATGCAGGAAGCAGCACCGTAGCACCAATTCCGTTGACAGATACAAAACGGGCAAAAACACCTTACTTACAAGTACACAATTGTATTTCCTATTTTTCGTTTTATTCCATTCTTCTGTCTTTATCTTTCCCATTTTTTAAAAAGGACAACAGTTGTGTTCTAAGATGAGAATTACCCAAAAACTTATCTAGTCATAATTTGAAGGTTTCTTTATTCTCTGCCACAATAACTTCTCGGGGTAAACTGTTTCAAGGAGATACTACTCGATGCGTGAATGTTTTGCACGTTCGCTCTGGGACGATACTTGAACGCGTTTTTGGAGTACCATCTGAGTGTCCAAATTAGAACATGTAAAAAACTTATCCGTCAGATCTGTGGAAAAAATAAACGTGAGAAATAGATCTCCCCTTATTCTGAGAGTTTCCAAAGGCCAAGACCCAAGCTTGGTCAGACGTTGAGGGTACGGGGCGTCAGAAAGGCCGGGAGCTTGTTTCGCGGCTTTCTTCTGTACTGGCTCAGGTATACTGCAATCTCTGGCCAACCCTGGATGTACAATTATAGGGCGAACATGTCATAAAGAAACCGGAAGCCATCTACAGGGATAGATGAAAAGTTAGGTCTTATCACGTTGAGGACATGGAAAGCCGATTTTTTGACTAGATGTTGAAGGTGGCAGAGAGATAACGTCTTATTGGCTCAGAAACCTAAGGTTTTGAGCTGATCAGCATTCTGGATGTGGGTGTTTTCCAGAGTACAAAATGGTTGCCAAACTAGAAACTGGCACACTTGCCGTTATTAATGAGTACTTAACATTTTTTTCAGCATAAACAAGACCACTAAAACTGAAGGTACGAGAGACCGGGGAACAAAGGACGATAAAAGACGCGGCATGATTGATCGTCATTTGCCCGTGCAACACCTGAAGAAATCCTGAGACCGGCAGCAATCTCAGGGGATTTTTACAGTAATACCCATAAAATAAGAACTTGGTTGGACGTAAAAGATTTTTTAACAAAAAGTGTGCAGTACGGAAACATACCTATGACATTCGGGACATAGAGTAGAACCATACTCGATACGAGCGCCAAACAAACTGGCGCGACCTTTCCCCTCAGTTCAGTTCAGCTCCGGTTCCAGCTCCAGTTCCAAATTCAGTTCTATTGCAGGACGATATGGCGAGGTGGCTGATCTTCCAGGGTCTCGCACCGAGAGCTCCTTGGATCAAAGGATGCTTCGACAACAGGCGGGTGGAAGCCCTGTTCACTTCCAGTGACTCCAATTCTCCGTCTCATCATCTTCAAAAAGAGAAATTCCTCCCCTTCGACCACCTCCTCAGCCCTGAACCGCACAAAGGGCCTTCCCCAATACACATATCCAAGCAGTATATAGATTTCTTTGGACTCAGGCACTGAACTCAACGATCCCTTCGTCCAGTAGCTTGTTCCACCCATTCACCACCCTTATGGAAAACGATTCAATTCTCAGACCTCTAGTAACGCACTCTCTCACAGTCGTCTTCCGGCTTCCGCTCGGTGTGTCATTCCACCTTGTTCGGAATAGAGCATCACAATGACTGCGCAACTCGGCCAGTCCCTTGACGATCTTGAGGGACAGTATTGACTTACCTCTTTCTCGAGGTCTTTCTAGAGAGTACAGGGTTGTACAAAAGATTGGCTAGCGCGGATTCACCTTTAAGTGTTGTAAGAGCACCTGCGTAAATCTTACGCGGCTTTTGACAGAAAGGCAAAAGGAATAGAGAGTCGGAAGCGGTAGAGGGATGAGTATACGCAGAGAGTATTGAGGGAACGAGAGGTGGGTGAGAAACGCACAAGTGGCAACCGAGCTGGGCACTCAATGTTCGGTTGACCAAGCGGTCCGGAGGAACGAATACATGGTCCGCTACAGGGAGCCTTCCTAGAAGACCGTCGGTAGAGGGCTTTGATTGAGATCATATAGAACAAGCCGGAAACTGGCGGAAGTCTTCGGGCTGTGGCACCGCTCGCAAATGGAGAAAGTACCGCTCTTTTGGTGGTCCCGTGGGGGTTAGTTTTTGAGGCTGACCGTGCGTTGGACACCCAACCTGAATTACACTAATAGGAGGTGAACGCAGGACGTGTGAACCCCGGCCTAGCGGCCGCCGCAGACCGCTACAGCCGAGCTGCCCACCCGCTGTGCGTCGGTCAAAACGGTGGATCTGACCACATCCCACACCCACAGGTCTCACATTCGTCCAGAATATTCCCTAGGGAGGATTGGAGATGAGTGCATGAACTCGGCCTCTCTTCTTCCCCTGGTGCTTGCATTTTTTCGAGGTTGGTCGCGGTTTTTCTTTATTTAGTGAATTCGCTTCGGTTCTGTAGGTTCATCTTGGAGTTCGTGAAGTAATGTACAACATGTGGAAACGTTTCTTGGTAGCACCGATGGATTTTCCTATTTGAGATGAACATCCAAAATGTCCTTTTCTGCCTTTGCCGGTGCAACATTGAGTCCACTTGTCTACCGGCGCCTAGATTCTTGCAACAGACCGGTCGTTCGTTTAAGTACGGTTATGCTGTTGCAAACGTGACAATATCATAGCCTCTGATGTGAAAGTAGTAACGGAATCGGAAAAACGAACGGGTTGCTATAGACCTCGGCCACATTGGCCGCTTTGCATGCCAGATACTTCTGGTGTGATTGGTGGAACAGTATTCCAGCCTTAGCAGTCATCTTTACGGGCAGCACTGGTAGCCGCCGGACTCCACCAGGACGGTGAGCCTCCTAAGATTAGAGAAGTTTGTCCTTCAATCGGCCTTTCACGGTGGCAGGTTTGATGCAATCGAAGGATATCGTATCGTTTCGGTTGGCTGGGACCACGCCTTTTCGAGCAAAACGAACTGGCATATGTTGATTGCATTGATGGTCGAACGAAAACATGAGGTTGGAATACAGCCGGAAGATCATTGTTCCTGCAGTAGACTGGTATGAAGCGCGCTGAGAGAAGTTTTGCATAGTCACTATAGTGAAGTTGCGCGGGTCTCGAGAGAGGAACCAGCTATACGGGGAAATGAAGCGCGGAGCCAAACACAAGCTCATTTGGCGTTGTGCGCGTTTCTTTTTTAGAACAACTCCAAAGCTAACGGTAACATGTCGCTTGAAAGCGAGCTGGCTTTGAATTGTAGCGCGGCTATCAATAGCCGATGAAGTCCTTGCATCACAGCGCTAGCTTGCGGGTGGTAGGCAGTTGTTCAAACAAGTTCACAGTCGAGTGTTTTATTCGTATCTGAGAAAGCTCATTGAAGTTTGAGCCACGGTGGTCACTGCAGCATGCAACTAAATATGCTCGCCCCGCCGGCCAAGAAATTCATCGCTGCCACTTGTGACGTAGAACAGGGAATTGATATGGCCTGTGGCCGCCGAGTGAACTGGTATACACAGGAGAGTATGTAGACGCGGCCGTGGGATGGCGTGAGAGGTCTCACGAGATCAACATGTGCCTAGTAAAAATTTCTCTCGGTTCCGGGGATCCTAGCCAATGAGACTTTGATATGCTGATGGACGTCAATTTGTTGTCATTGAAGGCAAGCTCGGGACCGTTAGTGCACGGCAAGTTTAACGTTGAATCACACAAACCACTCGGTCACTAGCTTCACTGAAGTAGATAAACCTGGGTGAATGAGGTTGCCTAACGCCAGAGATGTGGGGTAATAGTGAGCTGCTGGCGACACCGGCGCTGGAAGATTTTGAGATACGTTTCAAATAAATAATAATGTATATTTCTACATTTGCAAATATATGTGCAAGGAAAGATCAAATTTTTTGCCAGTACAATGCACAAGAAAAGCGAATAACAAATCGAAGGCGATGCGTGCACCCTTGAGTTATTGGAGAAGCACACTGGAAAGTGAAATTAGATGATGCAAAGCAATTGAGAAAGTAGAAATATGCCAGTGGGAAGGGAAAACCAGAGAATTAATTTCACAAGGCTTTGCAGAGCTTACTGAGATTGTTTTACGAGCAGCGGACTGCGAGCCGTTTCGTATTTATGTGCACTAAATGTGCGCATTGCTGACGCAAAACATGGCCGAAGCCCAACAGCAGATACCGAGATATGGCCGAAGTCCACAAACGTCAGGGGCGTTACGTAATGGACGGTGAAGTTGATCTAAGATGAATGGCAATGTCATTACGATAGTTGGATAGAAGTAGTGAAAACCAGGCGGAAATTCATGCAAAATGTATACGACACGTATTTGACAAGAACAAATGGCCAAAAAATGCTGGAGGTGGAGGAAAACTGTCAAGATTGCCTCAAACCGTCTGGAAGATATCTTTCGATGCATTGGATATGGAACCCTCGAGAATAGTGATTGTATTTACATGCGAATGGTGGTAGGTGCGTCAGATAAGAAAAATTTTGTGTAAAAGCATTTCCTGAATACACTGGCCAAAAATGTCCTTTATGCTGTTATTTTTGTTGTCGCAGATTTTGATTTTAGTCAGCAGAACAAGTGGGGAATATGAAGTGCGCCAGTTGTTCCAGAGGTAGTACTAATCGTGCTTCGCCCAATCGCAAAGGTGCGAGTTGAGGTATCCAGTGGGATATTCGACGTAGTCTCGGTTGAACGGGCCGGTACTCGAGGGCCAGTTTTGGCTAGCAGGTTCCCAGCAGGAGTGGAAGGATAGCAGGTTTGGAATTGCCATTATGAGAGCGGAACCGATAAGAGCGCGTCTACTCCGGGTGTGGGCTTTGAAACGCAAAACAGAGAAGTAGACTGGCTTGGGTGCCAGCTTGGGATAATGGTGGTTTTTGGAACGACACAACAGACCTGCAGCCTAGTGCTTTTATTCCGTAAAAATTGGTGACCAGAACGCAGCTACGGTAACAGTTTTAGTGGTAGTTGTAGGGTTGAGGCTACCAGAACGGTTTATTCAGCCCTGCAAAGCCAGCAAAGAGGATAATATGACACGAGAAGCGAGGAGTAGCAGGCTAAAGGGGTTTAAAGTTACGGAATGCGATGAGAGCTTTGATCCACCGAAATATGTTGGCTTGTACTCTGTGAAGCCGTGAAAGGCACTCGGCTAGGCTCAGGAAGCTGTCCCCTTGAAGTTGCTCGATATTAGTGTCCATCACTTGGGACTGCGCAATCGCATCGTGTTGGAGCTAAAAGTAGCTGCTTTTTAACAGGAAGTACACCAGCAATGGAGTTGTCAGCCCCAGAGACATGTCTTTTGTGGACAGTGAACTGTGAAACAAAATCTAAATGGTGGATTACGCTTGACAGGTAAAGGTCAGAGGCTGAATATATTGCATATAATATTGTATTGCACAGAATTTTGCGTACAAAAAATATTGTCGCATTTTAGTCAAAAACTGTGAGTTTAACAAATAAATTAGGGGGAACAGGAATTGATAAATAAAATAATAAAAAATTACATTCATCTTCTCGTGAAAAATATAAAAGCACTCATCCAAGAATAATCGTACGTTGTAGGACAGGCTGCTCATGAATTTGCCTGAAGCACGGTCACGGGTTGTCAAAATTTTACTAAATATGGGACCATGGAGTTCCTATGAATATTGTTTCCGCGGGGTATGGAACGAAAATCGGATCGTGTAGAAATATGAGAGCGACAACTTGAAAAATCTTTGTGCAGAAGATGTGTGAGTTCAGAAAAAATTTTGTGAGCAAAGTTCTCACATATTGATAAGCGCTGATCACAGATTTAAGCACAATTCATTTGGCGGTAAGAAAGACACATGGCTAATAATTGATAGCCCTCCGGCGACTAATTTTAGTCGTTTCTAAGTAAACCTGGAAAAATAACAGGAGAACAGCAAAGAATGATTGGAAAAACACGATGGCATACAAATCGGGAGATGGTGCTTTGTTTCGCCTTGTGGTGTCGAAGCATCCTGTTTTGAAATGACAATCGTCGGAGACTTTTTGCACAGATGGGAATGTGATTAGTCCACTTCAGATTTTTATCAACAATAACCCCTAGATGTTTTGCAGCATTTACGCTGATGAGAGTTCTTGAGTTGATGGAAGACTCTTCGGACGAGTAGGCTGACCAAGGGAAGGAGAATAGAGATTCAAAACATTTAGCTGTGTTGAGATTCAAACTAGCTCGTGTAGGGAAATCGTAAACAGAAGATAAGTTGTTGAAAACCTTTAAAAATCATCGTTTTCCGGAACGGCTTGAAAGAGGGCAACACTGCATTTGCCTGCTTTTCATCGTACCTCGTGTGGTTTGGCATCTCGGTTTTTAGTCCACTGGATTTTCATTCTAGCATTTTTAGAGGAAGTAAACCCTTTCTCTTAGTCGGAAAAAATCGCTTAATTTTCCTGAATATCAAATTTTGACTTGCTCTCTGCTGATCTTATTGCTTAGATTGTCAGACTTCCAGCTTTGGCCTGATCAAACGTTCAGCTCTGTAGCACTACAAAACGCAAATGCCTTCAAATAAAGTTTCCCGCATTTCTGTCGCCAGTCGTCCAGTGGTTCACGGAAGAAAACGGACCACCACGCAATTGGGAACAAGCGGTGAAAATAAGTCACACCCAGATGTGAACGCCCCATGTTCTTTAGCAGTCGTAAACCTATACCAGATGGCGCAGATTATAACAAAACTTCAGAAGAAACTTTTGCGTTTAGCTTCAGTGATAAATGTCATGAAACCTCCAAGCTATCCCACATCTCAGAGCCTAATATCCGCATGTCACAGTTGGACTCAATCACCACCGAAGTTTGAAAACGTACTGCAGCAGCTAAAAACGCTATTGTGTTCAATGTTCCCGGTTGCATGCCCCTAGAAATGGTCAAGTCATGCATTCCTAACGCCTGTGATATCGCTCATCACAATTGTAATTGCATCACACTAAGGGAAAAGGCGCAGCGCAACGATCGCCACCTAATTTTCCAAGTTTTAATACTGATAAAAATGGGTATATTTCTCGAAATTCTAGAGTCATGCGCAAGGCAAGATCAAATTTATACACAGATGGCACAGTGGAAACCGTTTAACAAAAATTTCGTCGTGAGGATGCAGTGCCTGTGCTCTCATGAACATAACCTGCAATAAGATGGGCTAATCACGAGTTTTTGGGCTTTAAATCAGAGCTAGATAATCCATTGCCGGAACTTTCTGGGGCTGACTATAAGCCGCGCACTGATAGCCAATCTATGTTTGAACGCATCAAAGGTGCGCATCGCGGGCATATAATGTGGCTGGGAGGGAATAGTGGGTGTTGTCAAGTGGCCGGGTTCATCAAAAATCTGGAGGGTAAAATGGTAAGGATGAAGATTAATATGGATGTAGTAACGGGCTGGAGAGGAGTCGAAATCACACTCGATATCATATGGGGTGGATGGAACTTACAAAACGGTCACTGGACTTAGGCGGCTAGGAGCGGAGTGTAATGTGTGGCGGGAAGTAAACGGGTACGTGTAAGACTTAAAATCAACCCTTAAATACACCTGCCATGAGTTACCTGTCTTGTCCTTGTTTGATATTAGAGGTCATGGTGTTCTGTGGCCGTAGGGGTCTGAAGGTTGGGGGTTTGCGCGTCATTTCAGCAGTGTTAGAAACTGTTTGGGCAATCGTAATGGTCCATCTAAGATGAGGCACCCGGGACGGTTATTAGCGTGGCTTGGCTTGTCTCAGGGTCACGCGGCCAGGTACTGGAGCATCAGATCAGGATAGCAGCTTCCTACCGGTGATGGGCGATCAGTGCGTAAGATGGAGTGCATCTCCCTGCGAGAGTTTGCGTTGCATCTGTAATCATTGGCGAGCCTGGAGAAGAGCCAGAGAGAAGGGGCAGTCTGGAATTTGTTCCAGCTGAAGTTAAAGTGGTTGAACAAAATTGGGAACAGTGATAACAGTCAGTTTCTTACGAAAAACAGGGACCAGACAACTGTCATAAAACAGACAGGGGTAGTTTCCATTAACGGCACGTGTGCGGCAAACATCGGCCGCTTTCTCTCTATAGAGCATATGGCCCAGTCAGTCCTGTGGTTTAGGGTCCTTATTTAAAACGCATTACTATTCATCTTCCAACATCTTCGAAGATGCAGATTACAGCAGTCTGATAGGACGTCCAGCGAAATGGTTAGGGAATAAAGTCACAATTTGTTCTGATTGTGGAACTCTTATAGTCTACGGGCCCGGTGTACACGCTACAGAAGGTCAAATACAACTGATCATGTGACCGACGCCGATGTTTACTATTTCCAGTTGCCAAGAAAGAGCACAACTTAATAAGTCGCGGATGGCAGTGTGGGGGGGATGCTAAGACAGAATTTGTCACCGGGAAACAGAAAAAGAAGAGATGGGAGAAGCATAAAAATATTGGGATCGGTAATTTGTGCTTGAACAGGACGATAGCAACTTGTACCACATGGTAGTTTTAGTAAGTGTGCAGGAATGATTAAGGAAGAAGAAAGGCGGAAGTTATTCAAGACGTCAGCTTACATACCAGGTGTGCGTTTGAGGGAACAGGGGCGTGTTGAAAAATAGAGGGGTGAGTGTGAAAGCATAATTGGAAAGTCCAATGCGCTACTTCCCCAGACCGCCCAACACAGCAGCCGGGTGCTTGTCTACCGAACAAGGGCAGTGTGGGGCTTCCCCTTTCGCAGTTTCAGGTCTGGGCTAATGACATACATATCCGTTGTAGAAGGTGGCCCATCCCCTCGCAGCTCGAATATACTTCAGTAGCCGGGCTCAATCTTATCTAGCAGAGACTTTTTTCTAACAACGGAATGGTTGAGCCCATATAGGTACTTTCCATAGTTCCTGCACCTGACCTTAATTTTCCGCGTTGTTTTTTCGCAACTGCTGGGGGTGGTCGTGGTTGGGCTGTTTTTCCCATCGTTTCGATAAGATTGGCTGGACTGCAACCTGGTTTTGGAGTTGCTGTCATTTGGGTTTTTCTTTACGCCGACTAAAGAAGGTATCACAAGCGAATGGTGGTTCATGCCGCGAAACACAGATCTATATGTAGAGTGCTGTCATCGCCAATGCCGTGTCTTTTGCTTCTTAACGAGCGCTGCTTGAAAACTTACTTATGACGACGTGACTAGGCCAGCCCACCTATTTAAAACGTATATATATGATGTGCTTATAAAAATGGACCCGGATTTCTCAGTCACCGTCGCGTCTTTTTCAATTGTACTATGCCCCTAGTAATTCTTTTCTCTGAGCTGCCTGTATCTCTCCC